>PVIR01008388.1:0-41769 GCA_004026965.1 Petromus typicus
GTGAGAATTCTGTCAGGAAACTGATTTTTCTTCTACACTATGAAAAAAGCTAATTTTGCACCCGTTTGCTCACTTATTTCCTGATTTCTAATTATGTCTCATTTTATGTTCTCCTCTCATCCTAGTAACATCTTACCTTTCTTTCTACTAATAGACTAAATAAAATAATATAATCATTAACAATAATACAATCATTATTCACACGCTCTGCTCTTGGCCCCAACACTGATGTGGCTCAACCACGTTCTGAAAGTCTTGCCCTCCTAGTGCTGAGATCTGAAGTCTTCTTCTTGCATGTTTTCTTCTGTCTCATAGATTTTCTTTCCTCCTGGTTTTGGCTTCCTCGTTATCTTGGCTATAGGATGGGAAAGAGAGCACAGTAAGTCATAGCAATCCCTGTGTTAGATGCCTTATAAGAAAGAAAGAAGTCCGAGGTGAGAGGCCAAACTCATAGAGACCGAATCAGTAGGTCAAAGGGGCCATTCCATGTATCTCTTCTGCACAGGTAATGATTCCTTCTCATGGATAGTTTCATTCTGTAGAAAGCTGTGCTGTCACCAACCATCATCTAGTATCTTTTATGTTCTTCTGAGCAAAACTATGCCTCTTTGGGTTCAGTGGTTCAATATTTTTCCTTGGAAGCAATCTCCAAGTTCTCCATTCCAGAAATTAGTCCTGCCCCCAGAGCTAAGCCCTTGTAGAAGTTTCTAGATCACTGTTACAAGGATCTGGGCCTAACACTTCTGATGCACGGGAGAATTCAGTGGCGTAGGACTACATTTGAGGAAGCCAAAATGATAGTCCCAGCTACCTACTGTTCTGAAGGTGAGTGAAGGGGATCTCAAAATTTTTATCAGCCAGAAACCCTGCCTTCTACTTTTTTTTATTCATCTTTATTGGTATATTATGAATACACATCATCATTGCATTCAACATTGAGAGTTTATAAAAGTATATGACATAACTTAATTCTCATTTTTCCCCTTCCTCACCTACGCTGCAATTCCCACCCCTTATAAACATAGCCTATTTCCTTTTTTTATTACTATCACATTCTTTTTCCCACATTATTTACCCCACACTCTCTTTCCCTTTAAATATTTTCTATTTCACAATATCAGCTATATATACTAGAACTCAGTTACAACTTCCTTTTCTCATACCTGAGAAAAGATAAGATATTTACACATCCGTGACCTATTTATTTCATTTATGAGGATGTCCTGAAGGTACAACCATTTGAGTATGAATGACTCAATCTTATCATTTTTAGTGGCAGAATAATACTCCATTCTATAAAAGAACCATATCTTCTTTATCCAGCCTCCAGTTGATGGACATTTTGGTTGTTTCCGAGATTTAGCAATGACAAACTGAGCTGCTATAAACATGGGTGCTTAAAAAATCATCCCACCCAAATTTAAAGACTCAATTCAAAAATGGGTATCTAAAATGAACAGATACTTTTCAGAGAAAGAAGTAAAAGCAGCTAAGAAGATATAAAGAAGTGCTCGATATCACTGGTCATCTGAGAGATGAAGATGAAAACAACACTGAGATTTCATCTTACTCCACAAAGAATGGCTGCTATCTCAGAATTAGCCAGCAACAAATGTTGGCAAGGCTGAGGTGAAAAAGGAACCTTCTCCACTGTTGGAGGGAGTGTAGACTTGTACAACCTCTGTGGAGATCAGTGTGGAGATTCCTCAAAAAGCTAGAATTGGAGGTCTCATTTGACCTGGCCATTTCTCTGCTAGGTATATACACAAAGGAATTAAAAGATTCATATCACAGCTTCCTCCCACTTTTGCTACTATGGTCCCTTGCCATCATCTTGGTGCATCTGTCAAGAAAGCTGCCACACCAGGGGACAACACAAGAGTCTTCTCCGACTCTACAGGAAATCTAATTTTAGATTTCAATAATTTTATTGAGCTGTAGTTTATAAACTACAAAATCCATTTGTTTTAAATATAAGTGGCTTTAAGTAAATTTATGATGTTGTAGAACCATCATCATAATCTAATTTTAGAACATTTTAATCACTCCAAAAGGTGATCCTGCCTCCCATGGAAAGCACTGTCTATCTCAAGGTAACCATCAATCCATATTCTGTCCCTATGGATTTGTCTTCTAAGGCATTTCATACAAAGAGAATCATAAACTATGCATATTGATTTTGTTCTTCTGTTATGACATATATTCTTCATTCCTTTTCACTGAGAGTAACGTTCTACTATGTGTATTTACCATCTTCTGTTTATACAGTCAGCACTGATGGACATTTGGTTTGCTTCTATCTTGTAGCTCCCACAGCTAATTCTGCTATGAGCATTCTCATGCACATTCTTATATGAACTATGGTTCTCATTTCTCTTGAACAGATACATAGAGGTGGGATTTGGGAATTATATGATGAATTCATGTTTAATTGTTTGAGAAACTAGCAAACTGTTGTCATTTTACATTTCCCGCAATAATCAGAAGATTCTAGGTGCTACACATGCAGTGCTTGTTATTGTCTGCTATTTAAAATTAAACATTTGTATGCTGTGAATTTGAATTCTGAACCAACTACATAAAGAGCAGGTTACAGCTGTGGAGGACCCATCCTCAGAGCAGCATATGTAAGAGGCTCCTCCCGTCCTACTGCAGGTCCTGGGCAAGTTGCATTCATCTTTTCTGAAGACTGATGATTCTGCTCTTGCTAGGACCTGTACATTACCCCTATAACCTTCTGATAAGCATTGCTTTCAGCATTTAGGGTAGGCTGGATAGTGACCTGTCACTTGCAGCAATGTCATTTGCATAGGCACTTCTCACATCCCTCCATGCCTAACCTCAGAGGGAGACTCGATGCCCCACGTCTGACCTGAGTACTGCCTGCTGGAGAAGAGCCTGGCAGACATCCTGGGCATCGGGGTTTGCTCTTCACTAAGAAAAACACTGGGAGAATCTCCCAGCAGCAGTGCTATCTCCCTGATCTTTAGGAACCTTCATTCCCCTGGATGATGAGCAGCAAATGCATCCCAGCTACAGCCCACTTCTCTGGACCTGATATCATCTGAATCTAATTGAAGCTAGAGTTCCCTCACACGTTTTTCAGATGCTATAGTTTAGATCAAGAGTGTCCCCAAAACGTTCATGTGTTCAAGGTGGAGCTTCCAGAATGTGACTGGATCGAGGGTGCTGTCACTAACTGGCTGTTAGGAGGTGGGGTTTGTTCTCAGCATCCCAGCTGCCAAGACATAAGTAGCTCTCTTCCAGGCCGGGGAGTTAGCTCAGTGGTTCCAGCTCCTGTCTTGTAAGCGCAAGGGCCTGGGTTTGATCCCCAGTAACCACATACCATACTGGGTGTGGAGACTCACCCCAGCAGCAACCAGTACCACATACCACACTGCCGGGCATGGTGGCTCACGTCTGTAATCCCAGCACTCGGGAGGCAGAGGCAGGAGGATTGCTGTGATGTGAGTTTGAGGCTGAGCTCAGGGCCAGCCTGAACCACAAAAAGTGAGACCGTGTCTCAAAAAAAAAAACCTAAACAAAAAGTAGCTCTCTTCCACCAGGCCTTTACATCAAACCCTTTCTGCCTTGTAACCAGCCAGCTATACACTGCACCCTCTAAAAACCTAGAGTCAAAACAAACATCTTCTCTTTGAAGTTATAGATCTTGGATATCCTGGTCCAGCTATAAGACTGTGACTAAGATGTAAAAGGACACATTCGTGGTGAAAGATACCAATAACTTTTGAAAAACTTGATGAAGACGGAAGCAATCTTAGTCAATATGAAAAAATGTGTGGCCTGATACATTCTGGAGGTTCTCCGTGGTATTTTCCCTGCTTTGGTACATGAAGCTGTATAATCTGGAATAAGCTACTTGACTTCTTTGAGGTCATTGTGAGGCTCGAAGACAAAGAGAGAAATAGCATGAATGAATCATTATCTTAACAATGGCAATGTGCTGAAGTTTACTGAATGGAAGTGAGATAAAACTCTGGAGAAAGAACTTTAACATCATAGTTTAATGAATAAACTTCCAGACAAGATGTATATAGTACAAGTTATACTGGGCTTGCTGTTTGCTCTCGGGAAAATTGTCTCTTCCCCACCATCTTCAGTTTTTCTATCCCTAAAACGGTTCCATTTATTACTTCATCCTCAGCAATGTCATGAGGCTCACTCGAGACTGTGACAGAGAGACCTGAGCACCTCCCTGCTCTCTAAGAAGCCCTTCCCAGCATTTGCTGTTCTCTCTTCTGAGCTACTCGCTTTTTTCTGATCTCTTCCCTGCTGCTGAGGAGGAGTTTTCTTGGGAAGAGCCATGTTTATATCTGGTATAGACAGTGGAGGGTCTGGATAAGACAGAAGCTAGAAGGCACAGAGCAACTCCTACTTCCCCTGCCAGGCCTCTGGCTGCCAACTCCCAGCTACCACCTCCAGCAGAGGCTCCTGGCCACCCCGCACTTCAGCTTGCCAAGGTCACTGCTGACCCAAACCCAGGTCTCAGTGTGCTTGCTCTCCTGAGCTCTCCAGCCCTCCCAGCCCAGAACAACAGGTGTGTGTGTGTGCTTAGTAACTCAAGCCTACCTTCTAAAAGCCTGAGAAACCAAGAGAGGACAGACAACTCTTTCTTCGGACAACCACGAGGCTAATAAACAGGTTTTCAGGGAGACCATGGCCAGATTCAGCCTGCATGGGGCCAGCTGTCCATTTAAGATCATCAAGGACCTTTGCTTTCTGTAGCAACAGTGGCAGCACCACCACCACCACTTGTTGAAAGCCCAGTTGGTGCTGGGAATCAAGCCAGCTTCTTTCCATGCCCTTGTCCTTTTCTTCCTCTCTGTGGCTTCATGAGAAAGGTGTTTGCTAAGTGCAGAGACACTGGGAAAGGCAGGCTCCATGCTGGGTATTCAGGCCCCAGGCTGGGTGTTTAATCTTCCAAACACTGGTTAGTTTACTTATTTATTTATTTATTTGAGACAGGGTCTCACTTTGTAGTTCAGGCTGGCCCTGAGCTCAGCCTCAAATTCACATCACAGCAATCCTCCTGCCTCTGCCTCCCGAGTGCTGGGATTACAGGTGTGAGCCACCACAGCTGGCACTGCAGTGTGTGGTACTGATTGCTGCTGGGGTGAATCTCCATGCCCAGTATTGTTATGCAGTTAACAGGGATCAACCCCGGGTCCTTGCCCTTTGCAAGACAGGCACCAGAACCACTGAGCTAAATCACCGGCCCGGTTATACTTTGGTTTTTAAGAAGTGTATGAGGGAATATACGTGACAGTGATAGCCCAGAGCCTGGAGTACAGCAAATCTTCAATATGTGATGTCCAAGGACATTATCAGGGAAGCATCGCTACTTCCCCTGAGGATAACGATGCCATTTGGCCTGAATCTGAAGAGTACAGTGAGCTCACATTCTTATCCACTGTGCAGATCACCCACCTCTCATCCTGGTTACCTCCCAGCCCTAGTAACTTCTGGTGGAGAGACTTTAGAGGTGTGATCCCCTGGATTCATAATGCAGCCTAATTCAGGAGCAGTGGCAAAAGCCTATAATCCCAGCACTGTAGAAGGCTGAGGCAGGATGGGCCAGGGATATAGCTCAGTGGTTCCAGCATCTGTCTTGCAAGCGCAGGGGCCAGGGTTCGATCCCCGGTCATCACATAACAATACTGGGGGTGGAGACTCACCCCAGCAGCAGCCAGTACCACATACCACAGTACCGGGCATGGTGGCTCACGCCTGTAATCCCAGCACTCGGGAGGCAGAGGTAGGAGGATTGCTGTGATGTGAGTTTGAGGCTGAGCTCAGGGCCAGCCTGAACCACAAAGTGACACCCTGTCTCAAAAAACCTTTAAGAAAAAGAAAGCTGAGGCAGGAGAATGCTGTTTGAACCTTACCCGGACAACTTTGTGAGAACCTGTCTCAAAATAAAAAAATAATCAAAATAAAAAAGGGCTGAACAGGGGCTGGGGATTTAGCTCAGTGGTTCCAGTGCCTGTTTTGCAAGTGCAAGGACCCAGGTTCTATCCCCGGTTAACTACATACAATACTGGGTGTGGAGAATCATGCCCTGCAGCAATCAGTACCACATATTACAGTGCCGGGTGTGGTGGCTCACGTCTGTAATCCCAGCACTTGGGAGGCAGAGGCAGGAGGATTGCTGTGATGTGAGTTGGAGGTCGCACAGTGACCCTGGTAGGCAACAGTCATCTATTGCTCAAGTTCTTCTCTGTCCCTCTAATCAGCACATTCTTCAGACAGAGATTAAAATGAGCACTTAGGAAAGAAATTTCAAGTTTTCCAAATATAGACTATAATCAATATAAGCAAAACTGTAGACCACATGTCTGTGCCCAGACTCTGGACAAAGGATAAAGGGAAAAAATACATGAGAACCCTCAAATGAGGCCACTGACGAGACCTAAGGGAGATGGCCAGCCTGTGTCTGCGTGTGCTCACGCTGACACTGGAGGTAGACAGGGTGCGCCAAATCTCTGTGCAGGGTTCAAGTGACCAGTTCCCAAAAGAAAGCCTTAAATATTTGACCATTGCTTCATCTCAATATGGATTAGGTTAATATAAATGTTTGGCAAGAAGTTATACATTTTCTCCAAACAATTGAATACATAATGGTTAAGTTATAAATTTAATTCACAAAGGTCTATTTAAGTCATGATGTGTCAGCAGTGTTGTCTTTCAATGAAAAATTGAAAGACAACACTGCAAAATATATTAGAACAATGAAAATAATATTTCAATGAAAAATATTTTAGAACATGTGAAACATGTGCAGGGCAATGATACCCCACAGTCTAGTGGCACTTGATTGTCCCTCACTCCCTCAGTCCTTGTGACCCTGAAGACCAGCCCTCACCCTACTAAGAGTCCGATGATGCAGCTGCCACAGGGACACATTCTTGCAAATGCTGGGTTCAGGATCTCCAAACACCTGGCTTCCTGCTGGCATCTGACAGGGTCTGGGGAGAGATATGAGACCTAAACTGGCCCAGTTGAACTCAAAGAATGTTGTTTGATCCTGTTCATGAAAGAGAGGTTTCCAAACCCTCCTGCTGACTAGGAGCTCAGAGGCTCATTGTCCCTGTGGCTGCTGGAGGCCATCTCATAAGCACAACAGAGGTCTTCCTAAGGGAAAAGTACCAAAGACAAGCACGGTGTCTGGAGGACCACCGGAAATGCTGAACCAGCTTCACTGTGCTGTGTCCAAGCCACACCTCCTCTGCACAATGGTAAATTCTTTTGTTGAATTCCAGCAAATTTCCTCCTATTTACATCAAGAAAGCATCTTTTTGCCGGGAGGAGGTATGTCTAGAAATGAATGGAAAAGAGGGAACTTTCTAGAGGCACCAACACAAAAGTTGAAGTAGAGAATGGAAGAAGGCAACGACACATGAGCAGAGGAGCCTGGGCTTAAGCAATAACGCCTCCTCCATGGCACTGTTTAACCAGAGAAGTGTGGCCTTGATTTGGGTCCTATTATCTTGGGAAAGGGAGAAAGCTTTATGTGGCCTTCTGTATATTAAGCCAGGAGTGGCTTTGATCCACATTACATGGAGAAAAGGAAGAATCAGAGCACACAAGGGAGGACATAAAGGGACCAGCAGTCAGCTGCCCACAGTCACAGCCAGATTCTGGAAACACTGCTCGGGCCTCCAGACAATTTTGCACCTTAAGCCCTGTCAGAAGCTTAGATTGTCTGGCAGAGGCCTTCCATCCCTGGACATACACAAGAGAAATCTTACTATTTCCCCTCAGACCACTCTTACCCTCTCCTCATGACCTCTGTCAGGAGCACCTTGCCATTGTCAAAACTATTTGCTCTTGTGAAACTGCAGGGCCCACCAGTAGTTTGGCCTACCATGCTTGCACTTATCCTGCAGCTATTAAGAGAAGCACATTTTGCTCTAAGATAATGTATGTTGCCTGAGTCTGACCCCAGCCCCAGATCCACAGGCAAACATGTGGCCAAGGTGTGGCCAATGAGAATGCCACATCTCTCTACTAACAGTAACTGCTCCACGTGTGGACAGAAGACCTCAGTCGAGCCTATCAAAACTAATGGTAGAACCAGCAGTCAGAAGAGACCTTTATCTGCGAGGTTTATAAAGATGTGTGCCTTTGATCACTGCTGGGGACATTTTGGTGACTTGTAAGATGAATCTGCTAGAAATGAACCAGGAATAAGGAAAACAGAATGAAAGACAGATCAAGTCCCAATTATGTCATTCTAGGCCTCTGTCTGAAACCTGCACCCTAGATCTTCTTTTTATATAAGCAAACAATAACTGTCTCTATAGCATTTCTTATAACAGATGGAATTTGCATTGATAACAATTCTCAGCCTTAGAAAAGAATGATGTTCTTTCTCTCTTACTTCTTGCTCCCGTACAAAACACCTAAAGTGCGTCAAGTTCTTGCTGTTTGACCTTGAGCAAGTCTGATCTCCCAGCTTTCTTCCAGTTCTGAAATTGTATACCTCCTGGAGAGTCTCTTAGGAATCTTCACACTTTGGTAGATACCAAACTATTTTCTTCAAAAGTGAGAGTGCAAAGCATGACGATAATTTTAAAGTTTTACCGAGGGCCAGACGATGAAAACCGCACAATGCCTCTTTGCTGCAGGAAAGCACATCATTGCAGTCACGGTGCAGATGCACTGTGTGCTTGTGTCTGTGCTTATTCTACTCCCCTGCTTGCTTCCCACTGAGTAGCACCCAGTGGTTGCTGGGGCTAGTCTGCCTTGTAGCTAACATGCGACCTGTTTCACAGGTAGGAGAAGTACAACATTTTCCAGTTTTAGGATATGTGCTGCCGAAGGGAGCACAAGGCACAACATTTTCATAAGCCATCTGCAGGATGTGGTTGCTTTGTCCATAGAATCTAAGGCCCCTATACAAATCCCTTGAACGTCTATCATGTCAGTTATCGAGTCCTTGAACTTCACAGTGCATCACTCAATCTCTCTGTGCCTCAGTTTCCTCTAACAGAACCTTCCTCTAAGTGCTACTCTGTGTGTACAAAAGAGTAAAGCACGCAAAATTATTCCAAGCCTGGTTTAAGCACAGCACAAATATTAGTGCTCGTCTTCACTGGTGGTAGTCCTAATAATTCCTCAGTGCAGGCTGAATAGCTGGTTGGGTAGGGATTGAATAAACAGATTCAAACACAGAGTACCCAGAATATTTTGTATGATGTAAGTTGTTGGTAAATACATACTAACAATGGTGTTCTGAAGGTATGAGTTTTGGAAGAGGTGAATCCCATAGGCCTGCTCCCCTTCCTGCTGTCCTGCTTACTCTATAGACCTCAGCATTTCCTTTTTGCTATAGGCTTATAGGACTAGAATGCCAACTTAATGATTTGCAACTCTTAATATAAATTTACTCTTCTTAGTATCTCACATGGGTTTCTCCCAACATAATTGCAGACTAATTTCTCAATAATATATATTTCAGATAAAAGGTACCCAAAGTGACTAGATGACCTCTGAACTCAGTTCTCCAGGCCATTCAAAAGGAACAGGATTCAGGAACTGATTTCCCTGACCTTCTCTTAAATGAAATCAACTAATAACTCAGAGAGACCATTTACCAGGCATAATAGAGACAGATGGACAGACCCGAGTGCACGGCATTGCTCCGGGAACTCCCACCAGAGGCGGGGCTGTTCCCAAGACACCTGCCAGCCAAGCTCTCCAAAAGCTACTAGACAAGGCTCTGGGAACCAAAGGCGCACACCCTCCCAATGCTTTGCTGAGGAACTGCCAAGGGGCTCAGCAAGGCTGGGTTGCTACTAGTTGATTGGACAAACTTCTATCTTCTCAGAGCCTCACTTTCTCTAAACCTAAGATGGGCTGATGATGCAGCCTGGACCAGTGGTGAAAGCTGAATGATATTACACAGGTAAAATGCCTGCCTTGTTGACAAATCATGGGAAAATGCATTGTCTTGAGCTTTCTCTTTCATCTCACAAAATATTACTATACCAGGATCCAGAACTGGCACTGGATCATCTTGCTTTCCTTCCACCCACAGTGATGGATAAAATGCCAAGTTTTCCTGTGAAAACTCCCTTTCCCAGACTCTACTGTACCTGCCATAACTTCATTACACCCTGCTTCTCACAAACCTATGAACAGGCTCTAAATTAAATTAGAACTTGCTCGCATTCTTGAGGTCGAGTCTATTGAGAAAATAATGAAAATGACCAGAACTTTTAATCCCAGGAGCCAATAGCAAAAGCTCCATCTGCCCATCAGAGGGACATGTTGAGATCTAGGGAAGGGGCAGGAACACAGCAAAGGGAGCAGAGCTGTGGGATTTCACCTTTCTGAAGAGATGCCCACATGTTAAAACACCACAGTAAGGATGTATGTGCTGATACTCTGGATATCAGCATAATGCCTCTCTGAGTGTTTCCAGGGGCCACATGTGCCCCAAGTTCAGATCCTTGCTTAGTTGACCTTCAGCAGGCCCTGTACTTACTGTCCTTGCTCGGTCTGCTGCTCCTCGGAGCCACGTGCTCATGGATCCTCTCCGAGGGTGCAGGGTAACAGTCCCTCACTTCACAGCTTACAGAGTGCCACACAGCAAAGTGACACACTCTCCCTGAACAGCTGCGGGAGGCTGATGTCATCCCTCCTTGGCTCCCTTTTCATGGCAATTGCCTCAAAAGCTAAGTTTCTTGGCTCTCCCTTCAAAACCACAGGCTCTCTAACAAGAAAACGGTCCTGCAAGAGGCTCATCTCTTCGTCTTTCCCCCCTCCCCAACTCCCCCCACCCCTGGGTTTGTCCTGCTCCAAGGCCTGCCCCTGCGTGTCCCAAGGCCTCTGTCCCACGGGCCACCTGTCCTGTGGCTTCACTAACAAGTGCCACTGTCCTGTAAAATTCCTCCAAGCTCAGCTGCCAGGCCATCAGGGAAGAATTAAGACACCAGAGTTGAAAGATATCAGGCTTCAGAAGAGAGCTCTAAACAGACTTGAATAGCAGGAAGTTTCAAAGGCCCTCGCTGAAGTCCTTGCAAAACTCCTCCACCTCCTCTGTCAGCTGGCAGTCCCCAGCTCTTCTGGATGTCTTTGAGCTCTCTCCTTGTCCTGCCACTTGCTCTGAGTCGTGCAAAGGAACCAAAAAGCCTTTGTATTTCAGCCTTTCAAAGAAGAGGCTGGGGGAGGGGGGCTCTGTGCCCTCCCAGTCTGACACCAGGGTCTTGTGTAGCATGAGTAAGCCAGGAATTCCACATCTCTCTCATCAGGGAAGGATGGCATTTTTATGTCGGAAGAGACCTTGAACTTTTAGGACTCAACACATTTTCCCGGCAGTGGAGGAAACTGAGGCTCAGTGGAGTTTATTTGCTTCCTCAGATTCCCTTGGGTGCTGGTGGACAAGTAGGCTGGACACACACACGGTCACCCAAGCTGTGTCCTCCTTCTCAGCATGCCCAACCATGCACAGTACCCTCAGGGAGAAGCTCACCCCACCCCTTTCTTCATGTTTTAGAGAATACAACCATGTGGCTGAGGTTAAGGCTTCTGAAAAGCTGAATATACACAAGTGGTTTAAGATTCAGCAGAGAAACAAAATATATACATATATGAATTTGCAGGAGCTTTCATGACAAAGTACCACTGATGAGGTGGCAGCATCAAGGTCAGAAATTCATTTCCTCACAGTGCTAAGACTGGAAGGCCAAGGTCAAGGCTCTGGCTTAGTTGGTTTCTCCAGAGGTCTCTTTCCTTGGAGGGCAGGTAACTCTTTTCCGTGTGTCTCCACATGGTCTTGCCCTGTGTGTGTTTCTTCATCATGACAGTTCTTGACAGAGAGCTATGTCCTAACTTCCTCTGCCCATGAGGACACCCGTCACATGGATGTCATTCTACCCTAATGATCTCACCTGAACTCAATTCCTCCTCTAAAGATTGTCATCAAATACAGTCTCATTCTGAGGTACTGGGGGCTGGGATTTCAAGACATGAATTTGAAGAAATACAGTCCAGCTCATAAAAACATGGATCTTATAACAGATCCTATGTAATGAGGTAAACCAAGATCAAGGGGAAGCATTGGTGAGAGGCCACTGCCATTGAATGATATGGCATGAGCACAGCGCCCAGCCTGCTGTGAGACTTCCCCGAGCGACACTGCTTCTGCTGCCATAACTGAATGATGTTCTACGGCCCAGATGCTCTGTAACCAGTGTTTGGATGCCTACAGCCCGCAAAGTATTCATGCAAGAATGAGGACAGCCTCTGTCCTAATCCACTGTGGGGCCTTGGGTGAGTTACTTATTCACTATTATCTTCAATAAAATGGGGCTGACCTGTCTGTCTAAAGTGCTTCTTAGAAAAATAGAGACACTCAAATAAGATGAAGGAATTAAGCTCGGCAGGTAGTGCATGCTTACAATTCCAGTACTCTAAGAGGCTGAAACAAGAGGGCTGCAAAACTGAACTCACCCTGCATAACTTAGCAGGACCCTTTCTCAATACTAAAACAAACAAAAGGTCTGAGGATGTAGCTCAGAGGAAAGGCTCTGGGCTCAATTCCCAGTACCATGCACACGCAAAAATAGATAAAGCAAATAATAGAATTATGTGAACTGTGAGCTACAAGTACATTAAGTAAATGAGACAATAAAATGTACATTTCTTTTTCCTTTTGAGTGAACTACCATACACACACACACACACACACACACACACACACACACACACACACACGACTTTTCCAAACATATAGCAGGATATCAAAGGCAGTGTTTATGATGGTTCATACAGATGAGCCTTTGTCATCTTCTGTCTGAAGGATGCTAGAAGGCAACTTGTGCTGAAATGTGAATGAGCTTTGGGAACAATACACTTAATCTGAACTGCTACAGCACTGTGGAGCTCGGCATGGCTGGTGCAGACGTGGGGCCTGAGTTGTGTCTCAAACAAGGTGGCAGAGTTGACTGGACCTTAGCATTCCAGGTGGAGGGAAGGCCTTGGGAGGGTAGAGCTGTGGAAGCAACGTGGCTGGGAAGGTGTAAGGACAGGACACTAGAGCTGGGTTTGGGTCTAGCTGCACACCCTTGGGCAAGTTACTCAGCCTCTGTGCCTTGGTCACCTCGTCCTTGAATGGAGACAGTTATGGTGTCCACCTCATAAGTTAATATAGGAAGAGGTTTTCAAATCATGCCCAGAACATAAGGAATGACCAGAGCATGTGAACACCAGGGCTCACTCTGTTCACTCGCTCAACATGGGCTGAACAGCTAGGGCATGCTGGCTGTGCTGACCCGGGGTACGTGCAGCCTTGCCCTCGGAAGCATTCAGTCCACATGTGAAACCTGTCTGACTAAACAGCCAGGGAAACTGGATGAAGATCTGACCTGGATGGCAGTGAGGAAAGGATGGACCCTGAGTTCAGTTTCCAGAAAAGCAGCCCTAAGACGATGTCATCTAGTCCAACCTTAAATGTGTGGGAAGAGGTAAATAAGGGTAAAGACAGTACCATGTTACAGGAATGTGGGCCTGCACAGTCTGCTGGTAACCACAAGCAGTCTGAATCTAAAAGGCACAGTGTGAACTCACCGGGGAGAAGTACATCTAAGAAGCAGATGGAAGAGTGCATCTGGTGCCAGGGGTCCTGGTAAGGACTTGGGCTTGATGCTGTGCATCTACGCAAGGAGCAGTGCACCTAGACATGAGCTCCAAATACCATGCGGCAAGAGGGGAAACCAGGGTGAGAACACTGGAGACGCAGTGCCCAGTGAGTAGATGGACTTAGATGGTGATTAGCGGTAGAAATGCAAAGAAAGGATTCCGGGAAGGACTAAGAGGGAACATGAATGACTGGAGGTGAAGAGAAGGAGAGGAAGAAGCAACACTGCTAGCATGAGTGACTGGATCACTGGAGTTCTTTCCAGAGTGAAGGGGCAGAGGAGGGCTGATCTGAGGTGCAGGCAGGAGTGACGTCATGAGGGGCCCAGGTGCAAGTCCTGTGCATGTAGGCAGCTGGGCAGGGAAGGGAGGAGGAGGTCAGAGCAGGCCCCCAACCTAGACTCAGAGGAGGACAAATGTCCAGAGGCACCAGAGAAAGCACAGACCACTGAGAAAACCAAAGGGGAGAATTCAAATGGACACCCGAAGTCCTTAAGACCCACCCCCACAAAAAAATAGAGATAAGGATCGAGCATGTCCAATATAGTCAGAAGGATCAGGAAGATAAGGGTCAAGACTAGTTTGCTTCTGCCACAGGAGGGCAGTAGAGTTCCCCGGGGAGTGTGCAGCTGGATTACAGAGGTGGAGGACTTCGAGGTAGGTAAAAGAGTGCACCATGGTGGCATGGGTGGATTGCTTCAAGGAGTACAGCACGGTAGGTCAGTGTGCTGCTGCCATGGGAGGTGACAGAGACACCAAGCACTGAAATACAGTTTAAATGAGACAGCAAAGAGGCAAAATGTAGAAAAGAGGAAAATTAAGAGAAGAAGCAAAGCTGCCCCCCAACCCAGGTGCTTCTCCCAGTGCAGGTCTGGAAACCATCACCCTGTGAAATGCCCCATCTCCCTGGGGATGCAGCCAGGTGCCCATGCTATCTGCCATTGCCCATGGTGCCAGCTGAGTCCAGTGGTTCATTCCCAGAGACGTGGCCTGGAGTCTGGGGTGATAACAGGAGTCTCCTTTTCAGGGCTCCATTCCCAGCATTATTGTACAGATCAAGCTTTCTGATGAAGTGGCCACTTCAGGGGCAGAGAGAGATGAAATGGATGAACAGTGTACACTTGGGCTTCCAGGCCAGAATGAGGGACCCACAAGGCAGAGAGAGCCCCAAGGGACCGAACCGAGACTAGACAGAGCAGTGAGAGATGAACCAGTCTTGACTCTGGCTTCTGGCTCCCTGGCACAAGGCATGTTGGGAAATGAGCCAGAGGCTGGGGGCAGCTGAAAGCACGGACACACCAGGAATAGCAGGAGATAATGTGGGGCGGCTAGAACAACCTCCTTCCTCAGCCAGACATCCCTGAAGTCTGGAAGCAGGGTGTTCCTGGACCCGCAGCCAGGAGTTCCAGACATGGATGATGGGCTGAAACTTCCTGCCGGGTCACAGCCGGGAGATGGTCTGAAAACAGTGGCCTAAATACAGCAGCAGAAAAAAGCCTCACGGGGATAGTTCTCACAATGAACATAGCAGACATCTGTCTCTCTGTTTTCTCTTTCTCACTGATTAACAAACAATGTTTTGCCTTTTTCAGATAATTTGTTTCCTATGGCAATGGACAGTCCTCCTATACATGTGAATATAGTGATATTAGTTTCCTGCTTTCACACTGCAACACCCTATCTTGTTTTGTCACATCTTGTCACACAAACAGTTGCTCTCAGGAATATCTAAATTTATTTCATTAATAATTGGATACAATATTCTTTCTCTCACCTCCCATTTAAATTCCTCCCTTCCTTTTTCTGCTCTCTTCTCTCCCATTTTTAAAATTGATTTGATTGGTAAGTTTTGTATGTACATTATGATCACATTCAATTTGTACCTGTACATGATACATCTTGATTCTCATTTTCTCCCATACCTCTGTACTACCTACAACCCTCTGCCTCCATATACAAGCTTTGTTTCTTTTTTGTTTTATTTCATTTTTACTATCAATTTTTTTTTCTTTTCTTCTCTATTTTCCTCTACTTTTCTTTCTTCTACTTACCTAATTCTGTCTCTCTACCCCCCACAATTTTTCCTTTAAAAAAAATTATAACATTGTTCTTATTTCTATTTTCTTCTATCTCTTCCTCTCTATATTGCTATTTAAATATTCCTAAGATCATTAATTTTTAATTTTTCCCATTCTACTGTATTACCATATGATATTAATTTGTCTTTCCTTGGATTGGTGAAATAGTAGAGATATTTTCCATCAAATTCTTAAGTACAAAATATTCTATGCTTAGCTTCTCAAACGTTGATGTTATTGGTAGTCACTGTCTCCTCTCAAAGCAGTAGTAGGGGCTGGACCTGGCACTCACAGTAGACGGAGCCAAAACTCACACAGAGACATAATGACTACCCAAGGCGTGACGCAAAGAGAAGGCTGGGTGCAAAAAAATAAATCAATCAATCAATAAAATTCTGCCAGACAGTGGGAAAGGCATTCTGCACAACTGTTCAACAAATCTCAACAGAGGAATACAACTAAAATGAAGAAACAAGACATTCCCAGATATAGTTGTGGATGAAATTCCAAAGAATTTATAAAACTGGTTGTTAATCAGTAAGATCAAAGAGGAGATGAGGGGCTAGGGATTCATCTCAGTGGTTCTGGCGCCTGTCTTGCAAGTGCAAAGACCGGAGTTCGATCCCCTGATAACCACCTACAATACTGGGCATGGAGACTCACACCCAGCAGCAGTCAGCAACACACAGTGCCGGGCATGGTGGCTCATGCCTGTAATCCCAGCACTCGGGAGGCAGAGGCAGGAGGACTGCTGTGGTGTGAGTTTGAGGCTGAACTTAGGCCCAGCCTGAACTACAAAGCAAGGCCCTATCTCAAAAAAAAGAAAAAAAAAAAGATGAATAAATAACTGACTGAGTCAATTACTTGCAGACTAATGAACTTAAGTACAACACAAATAAGTAGCTGTTTGAATTATAGGAGGACAATGCAGGACATGTAAGACCATGTCAGTCAAGAGATGGAAATTCTGATGAAAAGCTACAGAAACTCTGGAAATGAGAACCTCGATAAGTCAACCAAAAAACTAAATGGAAAGTGGAGGCAGTAGATAAAATGAATCAGAAAAAGGACTCAGAAATTTATCTCGGCTTGAGAGATAGACTGTCCAGGATATCAGAGAAAAATGATTTGGGACTGGGACTTTAGCTTTGTGGCATTGCACCTTGCCTGGCAAGCGCATGGTTCTGAGCTTGATCCCTGGTACTGCAAAAAAATAAAATAAATGAGTAATAAATAAATAAAAATAAATAAAATAAAAATAAATAAATTAATACAACAAAATAAATATTAGTGAGAAGGGCTGAAATGACAATGCATATATTCCTATATAAATCTAAAATAAATAGCTTAAATTCACTGAGCCAAAGCAAGGCACCAAACTGTAAGCCAGTGGGTTTTTCTTTTCCTTTATTCCCTAAAATTATTGCAGGAAATTCCAAAATGTGGCAAATGAAATGATTAGTCTAGTAAAGGAGACTTTTGGAACCCCATAGACACAGCCAGAAGAACCTTCCCACAACACATCGTGGTCACAAGGGCAGAAATTCACAACAAAGAAACAGTGTTTAAAGTTATTAGAGAGAAGCATCAAGTGACTTAGAAAGGCCAGCCCTTCAGAATAACAGCAGATTTATGATTAGAAATTTAAATGACAGGAAGGCAGGGTCAGAGATTTTGCTCAGTGATTTTAGCCCTGCCTAGCAAGCACAAGGTTCTGAGTTCAATCCTGGTAACCACATACCACAATGCCGGGCGTGGTGATTCACACCTGTAATCCCAACACTTGGGAGGCAGAGGCAGGAGGATTTCTATGTTCAAGGCTGAGCTCAGGGCCAGCCTGAACCACAAAGCAAGACTCTGTCTCAAAAAAGAAAAAAAAAAAAAAAAGACAGGTGAGCTTATAAAATCTCAACAGAGGTTTCCTAAGTCCTAAAAGAAAAACATTACAAACCAGATGACTATATACTGCAAAGATATCCTTTAAAGAAGTACAGATCTTCTAGGATAAATGTGTACTACAGAAAATCTTAACTCCAAAGGCAGCACTACAGAAAATATGTAAAAGAATCTTAAACACGGGTCAAGAAAACAAAACTATGAGATAATGGAAAAGAACAAGTCTCATCTAGAGAGAAATTTTTTAAAATGAACATCAGAAATAAACCAATAACCAGAAAAACAACAAAATTACAGGAATTATTACACACCTTTCAGTAATAACACTAAATATAAATGATATGAAATCTTCAATTAAAAAACTCATATTGGCAAAGTGTATCAAAAAATGAGACCTGTCTATGTCTTATCCTCAATTACAACTTGTCTCCAAAGTCATACACATACTGGAAAGTGATACTTCAAGCAGTTCAAATAATAGTAGTTATACTTACATTTGACAAGGTATACTTCAAGCCAAAACTGATCGGAAGAGAAAAAGAAGCCCATTACAGTACTTGCTATGGAAGGACATGTAAACCCCAATATAATTATACTATCCAGTTATTACAAATCAGCTATATGATCTAAAATAGCTAGATCAGCTAGACCAAAAAATTAACAGAGAAATATCAGAGTTATGGCATACTCTAAATCAAATGGACTTACCTGCTATTTATAAAGTATTTCATCCCACATCAGCAAGATATACTTTCTTTTTAGTACCCTATGGAACTAAAACAGATCATATTTTAGGTCATAAAGTAAGTCATAAGAAAATTTTACCAAAAAAAACTTTAAAATTTCATGTGTCCTATCAGATAACAATAAATGAAACTACAAATCAATAAGAGAATCATAGAAATGACACAAATACATGGAAATTGAATAATATATTCTTTAATCAATGCATCACTAGAGAAATCAGGAGATATCTTAAAATTCTATAATCAAATGATGATGAAAATGCTGTATATCAGAATCTATGGGACATAACCACTCTAGGAAGAAAATTTATAGCTATAAGTCCCTACATTAGAAAATCAGGGTGGGCCTGTATTACTCAGTCTCCTCTCACGGGGATAAAATACTGTGACAGCCACCATTACAGGAGAGGAGGTTAATTTGACTCAGTTTCCAGGTGGTTCAATCCAGCTCTATTGCAGAGACAGTATGAAGCAAGGGCCTGATGGAGTACAGCTGCTTCCCCAAAGACACCCAGGAACCACAGGGAAAAGGAGGCAGCCAATAGGAGAACACATCTTTGCAGATCCTTTTCAGTAAGCACCTTCATACAGGTCTCACCTCCTAAAAGAACATTCAGCCATAAACCATCAATAGATTAATCTATGGATGAGTTCTGAACACCTGAGACTCTTAAAAGACATTTTAGACAGAAACCATAAGAGAACCTAAATAATAATTGAATAATATGACCTTTTTCCGTGGTTGGTGGGAGTGAAATTAGTGTGGAGATCACTCAAAAAGCTAGGATTGGAGGTCCCATGTGACCAGCCATTGCTCTGCTAGCTATATACACAAAAGAATTAGAGGATTCATATCACAGAGACATATGTGCACCCATGTTTATGGCAACTCAATTTGTGATTGCTAAATCTTGGAAACAACCAAAATGTCCATCAACTGGATGAATAAAGAAGATTTGGTTCTTTTATAGCATTAAGTATTACTCTGCCATTAAAAATGATAAGATTGAGTCACTCATACTCAAATGGATGTACCTCGAGGACATCCTCATAGTGAAATAAATAAGTCACAGATCTTTAAATATCATATCTTTTCTCTGGTATGAGAAAATGAAGTTGTAAATGACTTGTAGTATGTACAGTTGATATTGTGAAATAGAAAATATTTAAAAGGAAAGAGGGTGTAGGGCTAAACAAGAGGAAAAAGAATGTGACAGTAATAAAGAAAAAAGGAAACAAGGATTATGTAGATAGAGGGTGAAGGATTGCAGGGCAGTGGGAAAGGGAAAAAATGAGAATCAAGTCATGTCATGTTCTGGTACAAACTCTCAATGCTGAATGCCATGATGATGTGTATTCATAATGTACCAATAAAGATTTAAATTTTTAAAAAATTTATTCTTTCCTGATAAAACTCTTGATGAAAACAGGCATACAAGACCTTATCTCAAAATAATAAAAACCACACATGACAAATCCACAGCCGCCATCGTAGTGAATGGAATAAAATTGAAAGAAGCTCTTCTAAAGTCAGGAATAAGACAATGGTGACTATTGTCACCACTTCTGTTCAAGATACCACTTGACATTTCATCCAGAGCAGTCAGACAAAAGAAAGAAATAAAAAGGGTACAAATAGGAAAGGAAAAAGTCAGATTTCCTTATTTTCACGAAATGTGACATTTTACATAGAAAACCCAAACATCCAAACAAAAGACTGTGAGAAGTGATAAGCAAATTCAGCAAGTGAAAGAACACATAATCAAAGTATTAAAAATCAATAGTGTTCTTATACACTAATAATCCACTGAGAAAGAAATCTGAAAATCAATTCCACTCTCAATAGCTTCCAAAAAATTTAAATACTGAGCCAGGGATTTACCTCAGTGGCACCATGCCTGCCTGGCAAGCACAAGGTCCTGAGTTTGATCCCTGGTGCAAAGAAAAAGATATTAATAATTAAAAATCAATCTAATCAAGAAGGTGAAAGAATTCCACAATGAAAACTGAAGAACTCTGAAGAAATTGTAGAATACAGGTATATTAAAAGTGGAAAAATATCCCTTATTCATGGATTGAAAGAAGTACTGTTGGGAAAATAGCCCATCTTACCAAAAGCTGTCTATATATTCAATCCAATTCTTATTACAGTATCAACAATATTCTTCACAGAACCATAAAAAACAACAATGAATTACACATGAAAGTTAAAAAGATGCACAACAGCCAAAATAAACTTGACCAAAAAGAACAAGGAAAGAGATGTCACTATACTGGACTTCAAGTGAGTCTACATAGCATAGTAACTAAAACAATGTGCTACTGACACAAGGACAAAAATGTGGATGAACCAAATAGAACAAGAGGCACAGAATCAAATTCATGCACATATGGTTACCTGGGTTTTGACAATGTGTCCCAAATAACAGATTGGAGAAAAAACAATCTCTTTAACAAAGGGTGCTGGAGAAATTGGCTGCCCACATGCAAGAGTTTAAAACTAATTCCTCTCTCTCACCTTATCCTAAAATCAAATCAAAGTGGATCAAAGACCTAGATGTAAAACCGTAAACACTGAAACTGCAGGAAGACAACCTAGAGAAAACACTTGAAGTCATAGCCACAAGCAAGCACAGGAAAGAATCAACAAACGAAGTACATTTGATTTACAACAAATTTAAAAGCCTTTCACAGCAAAGAAAACAGTTAACAGAGTGAAGAGACAACCCACCGTATAGGAGAAAGTCTCTGCTACCCACTCTTCTAAAAGAGGATTAATATCTAGGGTATAAAAGAACCCAATAGATTAACTTCCATAAAACAATGAATCCAATCAGAGTGGTCAAATGAACTGAATAGACACTTCTCAAAAGGAATTCAAATATTTGAAAAGTATTTGAAAAATGTTTACATATCCTGCCATCAGAGAAATGCAAATTAAGACTATACAAAGATTCATCTCACCCTAGTCAGAATGGCCATTATAAATAATGCATAAAACAATGAATGCTTGTGAGAATGCAGGGAAAAGGGAACCCTCTTGCATTGCTGGTGGGAATATAAACTAGTTCAACACTATGGAAATCAGTACAGACACCTCGAAAGACTAAATATAGAAATACCATTTGGCCAAGCTATACGACTCCTGGGCATATTCCTGAAATAACTGAAGAGAAAATACTATACTGGTAAATGTATCCCTATGTTTATGGCAACACAATTCACAATAACTAAGCTCTGGAAATAGACTAATGCCCATCAACAGACAAATGGCCAAAGGAAATGTGGGAATATGACTTATCCACACAGAATAAAAGCATGTCATTTTCAGGATAATAGACAGAGCCAGAAAGTGAAACTACCCAGATTGAAAGTTAAATATCACATTTTCTCATATAGGAGAAACCTAAAAAATTTACTGACACATATATGTATACCTATATAAAATAAAACAAGAAGGTCTTATAAAACAAAACTAAAAATCGTAGGCTGAGTATGATGGTTTATGCCTGTAATCCCAGCACTAGGGGGGCAGAGGCAGGAAGATTGCTGTGAGTTCAAGGCTAGGCTGGAGACACTGAGTTCTTAGTGAGTTCAGGACCAGCCTGAACTACAGAGTGAGACCCTGTCTCAAAAAAGATAAGAAGAACAGAAAGAGCAAATGTGAACCACATTTGGGGAGACTGAGTGAAACGAGGAAGAGAAAAGGGAGCCAAGTGGGCTCAGAGAAGTGGTTTTTTTAAGGGGAAGAAGCACAAAGCAGGAGCCAGTAGGTAGAGGTGGAAATGTAAGAGGAAAGAGTACTGCCCCAGGTCAGAGGCCTGCATGTCAGCCTGGGATGTTACGGGGTGGTGAGTGACGGAAAACCTGATCCACCGCAACCTAAGAGAAAGTGTTGGCTGGCACAGCTGAAAGATGCCAGGGTAGTCCCTGATGTGAGGGCTCAGGCAGGATCACGGGATTTCGCCTCCCTCCACCTGTGGTCCTGATTCCTCACTGCTGCCCCATTCTCAGGCAGACACACTTCTTTACATCATTTTTAAAAAACTGAGATATAACTCACATGCTATAAATGTCATCCACTTAAAGGATGAGTCTTTAAAGTGTGATGATTTTTACTACATTCTGGAGGCTACACAACTATTCTATCTAAACCCAGAATATTTTCTTCATCTCTATGGTTGTTAGTAGTCACTCCCTCAATTCTCCCTACCTCCAGCCCCAACCATGAAACTACTTTCTGGGTCAATTCAGACATTTTTTCCACAAATGCAATCATACAGTATGTAGTCTTCCAGTTTCTTTCACTGGCATATTTTCAAGGTTCATACTTGTTGTGGTATGTATCATACTACATTTTATGTCCAAATAATATTCCATTGTACAGACAACTATAATGTATTTTGTTTGTTCACTCATTAGTTGATGAGCATTTGGGGTAGTTCCTGCTTTTGAGCTAATATGAGTGGTGCTACTGGTCATGCATAAGTGTGGACATATGATCTCAGATTAGTTGAGTATATATCTAGAAATGAACTGCTGGGTCATGTGGTTACTCTAACTTTTGAAAGAATTTCCAAATTGTTTTCCAAAGTGGCTGTACTATTTCACATGCCTATCAATAGTGTTATTAGCTATCTTCTTTAATACAGTCAAACGTTATGGCTTTGATTTGCATTTCTCTAATGACTAATAATGCTCAGTATCTTTTCATGTACTTAGCCATCATCACCAATTCATCTTTCATGGAGAGGTATATATTTGAATTCCATCTGCCTATTACTAAACTAGGCTGTACTTTTGTTATTGAGTTGTATGTGTTCTTTATATACTCTAGATAGAAGCCCTTCATGAGATACATGATTTGTAAATATTTTCTCTATTCAATGAATTGTCTTTTCTCTTTATTATGATGTCTTTGATTGCACAAATATTTTTATTTTTAGGAAATCCAATTGTCTGTTTTTTCCTGTGTTTGTCTGTGCTTTTTACCCCACCCAAGAAATGATTTCTTGATCTAAGTTCATGAAGTTTTATGTTTATGTTTTCTTCTAAGAGTTTTACAGGTTTTTTCTTTGTTTCTTTGTTTGTTTGTTTTTGAGACAGGGACTCATTTTGTAGTTCAGCCTGGCCCTGAGCTCACTATGTAGCCCAGGCCAGACTCAAACTCACAGCAATCCTCCTGCCTCTGCCTCCCAAGTGCTAGGATTACAGACATGAACCACTATATCCAGCATTGTGGTATGTGTGAACTCTGGACCTTGTGCTTACAAGAAAAACACTGGAACCACTAGGCTAAATCTCCGGCCCTACAATTTTATTTCTTACAAGTAAGTCTATTGTTTACTTTATGTTCATTGTTTGGGGTATGAAGCAAGTGTTCAAATTCATTCTTTCCATGTAATACCCACCCAGTTATTCCATCATAATGTTTAAAAGATTATTCTTTCCCTGATCAATTGTCTTGACACACTTATAAAAAGTCAGTTGACTAAAGTAATGATTGCATGAATTTACTTCTGACCTCTCAATTTCATCCATTGCTCTGTATATCTGTTCTTAGTCTAGACAACACAGAATTGATAACTGTAGCAGTGTCATGAGTTTTAACTTTGTAAAGTATAAATTTACTAAACTTTGTTCTTTTCCAAGATTTCTTTGGGTATCTGGCGACTTTGAATGTGAAATTTAACATTAGCTAATCAGTTTCTTGGAAAGAACTGAAGTTTTTACTTGGATTGTGTTATATTGGTAGACCATTTGAGGATCTTAGTAGTAAATCTTCTAACCAATGAATGCAGGATATCTTTCAATTTTTAAACCCTTCTTTAATTTCTTCCTAAGATTTTTATGGCTTTCAGTGTCAATCTTGAAAGGATTTTTTTGTGTGTAAATTTACTCTTAAGTTTTTTATTCACTGGAATGCTATTGGAATTGAGAAATTTTTCTGATTTTGTTCTAAAAAAATCATTGTTAAGGGATTAAAAATGTGATACTTTGTTTATACTTGTGTTGTATCCTGCTACATTACCAAAATCGCATATCATATTTAATAGTAGTTTTTTTCATGGTTTCCTTAGGATTTTCCATAAGATTATGTCATCTTAAAGTAATTCTACTGGCTTTCCAGCTTGCTTGCTTCTTTTTCTTTTTCTTGCCCAGTTTGCCTAGAGAAAAACTTCACTACAATGTTAAGGAGTAGTTATGCAAGTTGATGTTTGTCTTGTTCCCTACATATCAGGAAATTTTAGTTTTTTATCATTAAGTTTTTATCATTAAGTTTTATCATTAACTGTGGAGTTTTCATAGATGTCCTTTATTAGGCAGAAAAAGTTCCTTTATATTTCTAGCTTATTGAGTATTTTTAACATGAAAATGTATTGAATTTTGTGTGACTTTTTTTCTATCTATATCTTTTAAGATAATCATTGATTTCTTTTATGAATATAGTGTATTACATTGGTTGCTTTATTTATGTTGATCCAGCCTTGCTTTCCTCTAATAAATCTAACTTGTTTGTTGTACATAATCCTCCCTGATACCAGACGTTGAACTCTGGATCTGGCCTGGTAGGCACAGCACCACTGAGCTAATTCACTGGCCTTTGAACGTGTACATTTGAAAACAAATTCATCTCTTGCTAGCACAAGATGGCTGTCTGCAGTTGGATGCTTTTTCTCAGTGAGAGAGCAAGATAATCTCATCCTACAATATAACAAAAGTCAGAGATTAGTTTTCATTGATTCGAAGTGCACCCGCCCTACCACAAACCAACCAATGTAATCAGTGAGATCAATTTGCTGATTGGTTAAGATCCAGATCCTGAAGAAGGGTCAGAGTGACAGATGGTGCTCTAGAAAACTACAGGGTGCTGGTTTGCCAGAGTAATGACTGAGATCAGCTGAGTAGAGGGAGAGAGTGGTGTTTCTGTGCAAAAGTCAGCAGGTGGTAGTCAGGAGTGGAAGAGAAGTGAATCTGCTGCAGAGGAGCGTGGGAAAGCAGCTAAATGGAGAATTTGGGAAAAGAGGAATGAAGCTTCAAGGGGTTCCAGGGAAGAATGGAGGAGGAAGCAGTCAGGCACACAGAAGACAGAAGGGTAGCTTTAAGAGTCTACTAGCCACTAGAGTTCCTGGTTTTCAGGACCATAACTTGTCTCATCCTCCAGGCTGATTGTTACACCAAGCCACGGTTGAGTTTTGTCAAATATGGTGCCGCAAGGAGGGTTTAGAGGGAATCCTAGGAGCCAGATGAACCTCTCACAGCACCATACAGAGGAAATGGATGCCAAAGGAGCTGATTGTCAAGGAAGATTGCAAGTCCTTGAGGCTGAGACTCTCAGGAAAGTTCAGGTACCTGTGTGCACCGTGAGACAACTGGAAGGGCGATGTGGGATGTCCTAAATGTCTCTAAGATGAGGTAGCGCTAGAGGTCGATGAGTAGAAACCACTAGACTCAGTAAGGCCCAGGACTAACAGGTGCTGGCATCTCCAGATTATTAAAGTCTTCTGGTGTGAACAAAGGTAGTGACTTTACTCCTAATGACCTGTTAACATTAAGGGGGAATGTGACTGGCCGCCGTGAGTGGAGTTTAATGCTGGGGCAGAGAAGAGGTGCACAGTAGGGCTGAAAGATCACAAATAATAGGTAATAGCTGAGGCTTGATGCTGAGACAACTCATTGGGATCCTATAGGCCATCTTGAAGATTAAAGTTTTTCCAGAAAGGAAAGACAAACTATTGAAACCATATAGGCCAAGTTAGGCTGCATGGCTAAACATTACACCATCTGTGCTGTGCAAAATAAATGGTATGGGGAAGCTGCTGCATGGTCCAGACAATCATCAGCAGAGGCTTGGGCCAGGATAGGAGCCAAATGTCCAGCCCAGTGTGGGAACAGAAGCCACCAGACAGAATGAACAGGTAGAAAAGGACAGAGAAAGAGAAGGAAGGCAGCCAGTGCAGAGAAGGCAGTTTATACAGAGACTGGGAGCCTCCAACATGAGTGTGCTTCAAAAGAAGAGAGATCCATCTGCACATGGAGCCACCTCTTGCCAGGTTCCTCACCATCTGTCTTCCTCCCTCTTTCAGAGGCACTTACATAGGATTGCACTTCTAATCAGGAAGGAAATCAATTGCAACATAGTTTGGAATTTAGAGACCACGGGCTCCTTCGCCATATTTGCAGGTCATATGTATGTGTGTCTATGTGTGTGTGTGGGTTTGTGTGTGTGTGTGTGTGTGTGTGTGTGTGTGTGTGTGTGTGTACCACTATCACTGTCCCTAGATCTAAGCAGTAAAAGGTTCCTTGGTAGCTGCCCTTTGACTTGAATCACAAAGTAACAGTGATCTCAATCAGTTAGTGGATGCTGGCTGCTTGTTTTGTGCCAGAGTTTGTGCTAAGCATTTTATATGTGAAATCTCAATTATTCTTCTGGATAACTCAGTGAGACAGGTGCAACTATTATTATTCTTTTTTTTTTTTTTTTTTAGGTTTTTTGAGACAGGGTCTCGCTTTGTAGTTCAGGCTGGCCCTGAGTTCAGCCTCAAACTCACATCACAGCAATCCTCCTGCCTCTGCCTCCCGAGTGCTGGGATTACAGGTGTGAGCCACCACGCCTGGCACTGTGGTATGTAGTACTGGTTGCTGCTGGGCGTGATTCTCCATGCCCAGTATGGTATGTGGTTACTGGGGAATCGAACCTGGGCCCTTGCGCTTACAAGACAGGTGCCAGAGCCATTGAGCTAACTCCCCGGCCCATTATTCATTTTTATAAGCAAGAAAAAACCTAGGGTAACATAGTGAGTCAGTGACAGCAACTGGGCTACAGCAAAGAGTCAGGTGGACTGTGGAGGCCAGGGATGAAATCTGTGTAGCCTTTTTGTTCACAGATCCTAGAAAAAATAAAAAGGTAGTTTTCACAAATTGTCTCCATGCTCCACCCTGCACACTTGTTTATCACTCACTTGACAACTGGTCTGTGACTAAAGGTTTCCAGAGGATAAACCCAGCCAGCCCAGGTCACGTTCCAAACTGCATATGACACAGTGCTCCTGTCCCCTCACACAAATGTGCCCACATAATTCAGACAGCTTCCTCAGCTCACAGAAACCCATTTCATGAATGCGGAACGACGCCGGATGGAGACATACCACCAGCTGGGAAAGCCAGGGTAACCTCAAGTACTTTATCGGATTTCTAGGTTGAAAAAGTGCGAGAAGTGTTTGCTCTCTGTAGCACATGACACTTGCATGGCTTCTGTTTAAACATTTCCACAGAGACAAGACTCTGACTTTCTCTTTTCCTTTGCACACATACTGTTTTTATGAAATATCTCACGCAGACAGAAAAGTATACTTGATAATACAACAAATACCCACCCACATGCTCCCCACTGGGAGTGACAAAGGTTAATATTTTTTTCAATGTTTACTTCAGATCATTTTTAAAGACAGCAAACTATTATAGATGTTCTGATGATCTCAGTAAATCCTACTCCAACTCCTCTCGTCCTGCTCTTCCCAAAGGAATTGCTCTTATAAAATTGTGACACATTTTATTCATTTTCTTGACTTTTGCCACACATGTATGTATCTACAGACAATATCTATTGTTGTTTTGCATGTTTTGATACTACATGTGAGTCATACTGGAATATCCTACCGTTCCTCAGTTGTTCATTCAGTTTTGTTTCTTTTTTTGTGTTGTAGATATTTATCCAGGTGTTTCTTTCCAGGACTAGTCCTTTTACAGTGACTGCTATACAAGATCACAATAAGGGAAGGCACTGCGATTTATAACCATCTCCCACCATACGCATTTTTCAGTTTTTAAGTCTTAAAACCTGTTATAATAATCTTGTATATATTCTAAGATGTGTCCTGAGATATAAATATTTTAACGTTATTAAATATTGCCACATCCCACCAGTCAGACAAGAACAGTTTTTCCACCTTTCACTCTCCCATTCCTCCACTCAGCATGGATTCACCCCTGTTCTCTGAGCCCCATCTCTTATTCCTTGTGTGTCCATAAGGAGCTTCTTTACAGTGGTGACACAGTCCCTGCTCTGCTATCCTCACACCGTGAGCTCCACTTCTGCCATCTAAGATTCACCCAGAGCATTTTCTCAAGTAAAAAAATCAGATGCCGCATAATTAATTAATTGATATTTTTATCAGATTTTACATTTTGTATGCAGAGGGGTCATGTGTGCTTTTGGTAGGGATTGTAGACAAGAGGCACACAAGCTGCAATACTATCTGTGAACACAGCTCTCAGTATAGCTCAAAATATAACAATAGCTCAAGAATGAATCTGTTGGGATCTTGTCTTTATTTAGGTAGCTATAGAAATTATTATAGATGGGGTGATTTACAAATAAGAGAAAAAAAATTTTTTTTGAGACAGGGTCTCACTTTGTAGTTCAGGCTGGCCCTGAGCTCAACCTCAAACTCACATCACAGCAATCCTCCTGCCTCTGCCTCCTGAGTGCTGGGATTACAGGCGTGAGCCACCACGCCCTGCACTGTGGTATGTGGTACTGATTGCTGCTGGGTGTGAGTCTCCACACCCAGTATTGTATGTGGTTACAGGGGATGAACCCGGGTCCTTGCCCTTGCAACACAGGCTAAATCCCCCGCCCAAAAGAAATTTTTTTTTAAGAGCAGGAAACATTTATTGAGGGATAGACAGCTTCTGCCTGAGAGGAACAGGAACCCCAGAAAGTGTGTTACCTAAACAACAGAAATTTGTTTCTCCGAGTTTCCGGAGGCTGGAAGTCCAACAGCAGCATGCCAGCATCGCTGCGTTCTGAAGGCCTTCTTCCAGACTGCAGATTGCCAGCTTCTGGTTGTGCAGTTCTTTTGTAAGAGCGCTAGTTCTGTGCATCAGAGTTCTGCCTGTATGACTTACTAATTCCCAAGGCCTACTCCTTCCTACGATCTCATCTCTTCCATTAGGATTTCAACATATGAGTTTTTGTGGTAGGACAGTCTATAGCTATTGTCCAGTTGATAATGACTAAAAAATCTTTTCTGGTGCTCAGAAATTTTCTGAAGACCTCAAATCATCTTGTAATTTGCACTGGCTCCATTTTTGCTTAAGATTTTTTGATCCAGCTCTCTAGGCAATTTACTATGGTACTCCAGAAACCAAGGAACAATGACTGAAGAGCTTCACCCCTACTGAAGTTATTATCATCAGCCTCATCATATGTAATGTGAACTGAGTCACACTCAGCCTGATGGAGCGTCAGTCTTGCGCAGTACACAGGAGCTGATTAATGAGAACTGAGCCCATCTGTCAACAGTCAGGGCAGCCAGACCCTGGAACCCAGCTAAAAAGCCATGTGGGCAGAAAAGCCCCTAAATTATGTGGAAACAAGTGTCAGGGCTAGAGGAGCATGGAGAGTGCAAAGCCAGAAACTCACCCCAAAAGCATGTCTGAGCAGAATCTTCCAAACAAGCTCAGAAGGAGAAAAGATAGGTCCTGCACTAAATCCACCATGTGTGCTCCTTTGACTGCCTCATTCTGCTTCCTTTTTCTTACTTGCCACTTTGAAAGTTGAAGGTCTTTGAGATGTAGAACAAATTATTCTAGGAGCAGGGGTTTGAGGGGGGGAAGCATAGATGACGGAGGCAGAGAGACGGAGAGACAACAGAGAGAGGTAGAGATGATAGTGGAGATAGTAGAGGTGGAGCCAGTGGGGCTGGAGGAGATGGTGGGGGGTGGAAGTAGAGGTGGAGGTTGTAGAGGAGGGGATGGGGAGCCGAGATGGGGATGATGGAAGTAGGAGTGATGAAGGTGGTAGGCTTTTGATAGAAATGTAGAAATGAGTTCCACTTTATAAAATATATCAAATAAAATCAATTTTTAAAAAACAAGGACCAGGGTTTTTTCTCAGTGGTTCTGGCATCTGCCTGGCAAGCTCTAGGTCCTCAGTTTGATCCCCAGTACCACATATCACAATGCCAGGTGTGGTGGCTCACATCTGTAATACCAAAAGTCAGGCAGCAGAGACAGGAAGATTTCTACAAGTTTCAGACTACCTGGACTACATAGTGAATTCAGAGCTTGCCTAAACTACAAAGTGAGACCCTATCTCAAAAAACGAAAACAAAAGCCTAAACAAAACACATGTTCCATTCTTAAAATTATATTAAGCATATTCTTTTTTTAAAAAATTATCGTTCTTGGTACATTATGAATACACATCATAATCGCATTCAGCATTAAGAGTTTGTACCAGAATATGACATGACTTGATTCTCATTTTTTCCCTTTCCCTCCTTTTCCTCCTGCCCTGCATCCCCCACCCCCTATATACACAATCTTTCTTTAAAGTTAAAAAAAAGAAGGAACCCATCCAAAGTGAGAGTGGAGGATATTTTCACTGCATGGAAATCTATGAGGTGTGCTACCTGAAGAACCACTGAGCTTAGTTGGGCAGAGATGGCTTTATCATGAAGCTGAATTGGACATGGAAAGTAATTCAGAAGATGCCAAAGGTCTACTTTGCCTAAAGAAACTTCATGCTATACTGTTGGCTTAGCTGGATAACCAAGAAAACAATGGACTTGTAATGTTTCCTCCTAGTTGGGTTCAGGTCCTGGGGTGGAGGGCTGCTGGGTAGCTCCTCCTCTCTCCAGCTTACATCTGGGTAACCTTTCCTTGGCTGAAGCAGACAGGTTGCAGACAGGGAGCTTCCATGGCCATGGCCTTCATGCCTTCCTCCCCTATCCCAGGCTGAGCTGCATGAGAAAGAGTAGGTCAGAACGCCCCCAGGAGCTAACGCTGAAGACCTGGAATTGTTCTTTTCACAGGCCCACGAGTCCCCATCCAGGCAGCCTCACAGAAGGGTCCGAACTAGCCCACACTTCTGGTTTTGGATGCTTCCACTGTAAAAGCTGGACACAGGGCTGGACACTGCAGATGCTGATGCTGGCTGGGTCCTAGCAAGCTGGCCACCATATGTGGAACTAAGAGGTTCCCTCCAAGACATATGAGCCTAAGAAGCAGAGCCAAGAGTATTCCACTGACCCCGTTGTTCTCATGTTGTCGAGTCTGCATGTTTCTAAATACAATTTGAATTTGGCCACATTGATTTGTATTCTGTCTAATTTACTCTGTATCATCTTACAATAAAAAAAAAAAATGTTCTTCTCTACCAGTTCCAGTTTATGAACCTCAACAGAACTACTGGCCTCTCCCTGTCCTCCTCCATACCTCGGTTGTTTACGCATAGGAGAATCCAGCCCCTGGTGTTTTTCTGGGAGCAACTCATGGGTCTAAGAGATGAGCTTTGCTCTGTGAAGTGTGATGTACTCAGCAATGCACTGCTTGGAATCTGCCTTTTACCTTCCCCCATTATTCGTGACCATGGCCACTCACTCTCCCCTCAAAAGATGGCATCTCCTCCTCCTCACAGAATTTGCCTCAGGTTCTCTTTTCTAGAGTGCCGGGAAAGACAGCTACCTAGAATCATCTCATTTCCACTGGTGGATGCAACAACACTGAGGGGCAAAGGAGCTGCCAGATTACTGCCCGCCTGGGTAAGAGGTGTGCAGCTTGCACTGAGAGACATTACAATGGGACAGGAAGGTGATGAATGAGTAAACTACTATAGATCTGGCCCTGGAGACCCTGAAGGACTGAATGCTGGGAAAGAGCTGAGTATGGACCCAGTCTGAAAATCATAAGAACCATTAACAGACACCAGGGGAAAGTGAGTGTGAATGAATTAAGGTGTGCGACAGCCCTAGATTCTGGTCCAGGCTCTGCAATTTACTTGCTGTATGACCTTGAAAATATTGCTTCCCTTTTGTGGGATTCATTTCTTCACCCAAAGGTGACAGTTGCAGATAATCCCTGCTCTTTTTAAGAGGATGAGATGAAGTAGAACTCAACAGAGCCAGGTGCATCACAGGAACTTGGTGGAAAAGTTGGACAGCTATTTTTACTGGCTAGCTGTATCTACTGAGTACCCCCAATTGCTCAGAGTAGCTTGAGCTGAGTCCAGATATCTGAGTACCTCCCAGTCTGCCTATTCAGGAGTGGATAAATATCCACGAGGAAGCCCTACCTCTGTGGAGAGAGTACCTTTAGTGTTCTCCTTGCTGTGAGTCCTGCCATCCAGGTACCCCACAGAATGGAGGGAAGAGGTAGCAATTCCTCATTTATCCTGGTGCAGAATGGATGTCAGGCTGAGACTGGTGCAGATCTTATGGTAGCATCTTTTGGGATCATGCTAGAAAGATAGATTCCTGGCCTCCCCACACACGATGGGGTGTCAATCTCGAATGAGGCCTGAACACCTGAGTTTCAGTAATTCACAGATCATTCTGTTCTCAACACCTAAGAACCACTGGAGCCCAAGGCTGAGAATCAAGTGTAACTTCTTCCTAAAGTCTGAAGCAGAAAGAGTCTTGGTTCACCAGGATGCTCCTTTGGACAGAGTGCCCAGGGGCTCATCTGCCAACCCACCCTTGCTCCACCCCAGATGCAAGGCAATCTCCACCCTTGTTCTTCACTTGATTCAGTGAATTTCTCTGCCTCTGTCTCTCTCACTGCCTCTCTCTCCCTACCTCCATCTGTCTCTCGAATCCCTATCTTTTTCCCATGGCTCCTATCTGTCTCTCTCCACCTCCATCTCTGACCTCTCCTATTTGGTTCTGTCCTTCGTTTCTCCTGCCTGTCTGTTATCTCTCTGCCTCTGAGCATCTCTGGCTCTGTCTCTATGTCTCAGGTCTCTGCCTATTGCTTGGTCTCTGTCTCTCTCTGCCCCGTGTCTCTATGTCTCTCTTGTGTCTCCTCCCTCCCTGTAGGCCTCTGGTTCACGACCAGGAACAGATGGCTGTTAAGCATTGGCAAGAGGCCCGTGTGATCACAGAGACTCCTCCCCCCATGGCAGCTTTGCAAAGACCACCTGGAGAGTGCAAATGGTGCCACAAACCGCTGTCACCGCTGTGATTCAGGGCCTGGCCCAGCCAGCGTCCAGCCTGCCTTGGTTAACCCTGAGACAGGCCAGCTTTCTGCTTTGCGCAATAGCAGCTCCAGAGGCTAGAAGCTGTCCTTGGGGAGGAGGAGGGCGGAGGAGAGCTTTGCATCCAGTAGGCTTTGCCAGGCCCAGGAACAGCAGCAGGAGCAGGGTCGTCTGGACACCTAGCCAGCCCTAGCTCTCTCTTTGCCATAGCAGTTGAGAGGCCCCTGAGCTAAGATCTCCAGACAGAAGCCCCCACACCAGCAGGTGCTGTGGCCAAGGTGATGGTCTAAGGCTCCTTCCTGACTTCACTGGGACTTGCAGGATGGAACCGGAATGGCCTTGTACGACTGACCCAAGGGGTAGCCCTGCAGAGCATGAGTGACCTGTGAGACGCCAGCTCCCACCATTCCTGTCGCCAATCCTGTGCCTCTCATGCACCTCCCTCCTTTCTTCTCTGTACCAGACCCCAAGGCAACCCAAACCAGTCTCTGCACATGGTGGAGGACAGAACTGGTTCTCAAGTTCCCCTCGTCCACTGGGTGCCAGGCAGTGGGCCAGGTGCTGAATTCAGGATGGCCAAATCAGGCAGACCCAGAGAAATGAGCATGGGCAGAGGACTTGAAGTTCAGAGGGCCAAGCTACACGTGTGTGAGTGTACATACAGGCACCCATACACCTGCAGAGCCCTGAAGCATCACCTTTCATGTGCCAGGAAGCTGGTTGTTCTAGAAAAGCGCAAGGTAAGGCCACAAGCCCTGCCCAGGAGCTCACCATACAAACACCCAGCCCCACCCTGTTCCACCGGGGCCTCAGAGGGAGGCAATGTCCAGGGCTGCCTCGGTCCTTCTGCTCCAGTGCCCTGAGAGCGGGGCAGACCGCTGAAGTTACACACATGTGGTCATGTCTGAGGTCAGTCACTTCCACATGTGCAGAGAGTGCACTCTCCACTGTCTCATCTGCCTCCTACTCTGGGTGGCAGGAGTGACTGCTGCTGAGTTACTGAAAATGCTGAGGTGCTGACCTGCCTGGGCATGCTAGGACTTTCGCCCCTAGTTCCTGGGTGATCTTTTTGGATGGAAATAAAAGTTCCCAACCGGGGCCCTCCCAGATGCAGAGAAGCTAGGGGGAGGTAATTCTCCCAGCGAGGACCAGAGAAGTGCTGGCTGCACCAGCTTAGTGGTGTCCAGATGCCAAAAGAGGCAGAGCAGCCTGGGGCAGGCTCCAGGGGAGGCCTGAGTCCTGCGGCTTCCCTGCACCCTGCAGGTGGCCTGCCCAGCAGCAGCAGCCCAGAGGCTGTGGGAGCTCTACCCCATCCTGCCCTTCCCTGTCCCCACCCGTCCCTCCCGTTGAGAGGGAGGACAGGATGGCAGGATGCAGGGGGGCAGGCCCGGGTCATATTTCCCTCCTCTCTTCCTGGCAGGGATTACGTGGTGAGCAAGGACAGCTGAGCTGGCAGGTGGGTGGCCAGCTCTGGCAAGCAGAGACCTGGGGAGGAAGGACGGCTGAGGTAACTCAGGCCCAGAGCAGCACAGTGCCCCTCCCAGCCACCTGGGCCTACACACTGAGGGTGAACCCACCGGACCTAGATCGGTGCATGGCACAGCACTCTGTCCTCAAGACTCCACTCCCTGGGGAGGAGCAAATAGAGTTCTCAGCAGACAGATAAATAGAGTAACTTCCGAGAACTGAAGGCACACAAGTTTATGAGGAAATAACATGGCTCAAGGGAGTGAGAACCTTGTAATTCTAGAATCTAGTTAGCACCGATCCACATCTCCCAGCCTCAGCTCCATTCCCCATGAAACAAGCCAGTGGAGGCATCTGTCTCATAAACGGCAGCTTTCCTTTTTCCCTACCAAGACCACAAGAACTTTTGGTGGCTACCTACCACTCAGGAACATCTCAGCTTTGGAATAAACGCTGTCAATCAAAGGTCCTCAGAGACTCATTAGAAGGGCAGGGACAGCCTGGTGATGTCCAGCAATGAGAAGTGGGTGTGGATCTAGAAAGTGCCAGGGATGGTGTGTCAGCAGAAACCTGCACATAATGCTGAGTGCCAGAGGGCCCAGGCCAGGGGCGCGTGGTGCCCTGGAGGAAGGCTTAGCAGATGGCCAGGAAGCTGAATCTTTCTCCCTAGGGCTCCACCTCTAACCTCCGCCCCCACCCCGAACAAAAGATTACAGTCCTGCACAACAAAGCTGGCCTGCAGACAGGCTGTGTGAATGTCCCTGATCTGCATAAGATTACTTCATAAACCCTGGCCAGTGAGTTCTGCCCCCCCCATCCGGTGCAGCCATGGAGAGATGCTCTCCCTCTGTGTCAGACAGCTACAGCCTGGCACCAGACTCCACAGCTGTATGCGCCCCACTGCCTCTTGCTCTCTGGGTGCTGTGCCAGCTGGTGGCCTTTGTCTGTGGTCAGTGTGATCTGGAAGTTTCCATCCTGCAGCACATTTGTCAGCTGGTGACTCGACTCTCATTCTGTGCCTCCGCATTAGCGTGTTCAGCCTAGTCCTCGCTTTACACCAGCTCAACAGGTGCCTTTTCAAGCCCTGGATCCCCAACTCTAAAATATAAGTAGCTACATCAAAAGTTTGTTGGGATGCTTAAGAATAATAAAGGCATCCAGTATATAGCCCAGCAAAGAGTGAGAGCCTCATACATATTTCTCCCTGTTGTATTCCATCAGGCTACTAGAACAAATGACTGGGTAACATATAAATAAGAGAAATTTTTATCACAGTTCTGGAGTCTGAGAAGTTCAAAATAAAGGCACCAGCGGATTCAGTATCTGGAAAGACCCACTGACTTCCTGGCTCATAGATGGCCCTTTCTGCTGTATCCTCACATGGTAGAAGGGGTATAGGAGGTTAGTGGGTTTTATAAAGGCACTAATCCTACTCATGAAGGCTCTGACCTAATTACCTTTCAAGAGCCCCCCACCTAATACCATCATCTTTAAAACTAAGATTTCTTTCTTTCTTTCTTCCTTCCCTCCTTTCTTTCTTTCTTTCCTTCTTTCTTTCCTTGTGTGTGTGTGTTTGTGTGTGTCGGGGAGGGGGGTAGTACTGGGGATTGAACCCAAGGAGTGGTGGGTTCCCCTTGTACTGAACCACATCCTCCACCTTTTTCTTTGGAAAAAGGGTTTCATTAAGTTCCTAAGTTTCTTGGGCTGAGCTCAAACTTGCAATCCTTCTGCCGTGCAGTTCCACAATGCATGAGCCACTATGCCCAGCTCGGGGTTTCAACATACAAATTTTGGGAGAAGGAGACACAGACACATAACCATAGCTTACCTTCTTCTCTATTTCTTCCTTGCTTTCTTTCCTCCATTTTATTCCTGCCTCTTCTCTCAGTCTTCACAGAAAGGAAGATCTCAAGCAGCCTACTTGATCCTCACTCAGCTTCCTCTTTTTCCTCCAGTCCAGAGTCTTTGTGGGCCTGAGAGGTTCCCCTATGAATCCTCCTTATCACTTCTACTTTATAACTGAATCTGTGCACTATTTTGTAGTCTGGCTACAAGAGAGAGATTCATTCACCTCTGTGTCCCCCAACACCAGCCAAAGGCCTAGAACTTGGAGTCTGGTTCCAGATGGCATTCAGGATTCATAGTTGGGAGGGCATGAGAGGCAGATGGATGAATAATGAATGGGTGGGTGGATGGCACACAGTGGGTGAAAGGGATAGTGGGGTGTGGCTGCTGAAGAGTTGAAGACTGATATCTGGGTAGCCATGGAAGGATGAGAAAATAGGGAGATGGATGTGTGGTGCAAGTGTGATGCTCGTGCATATGAGAGGGCGGATTGGTACATGGACAAGCAGATGGCCACTGGCACTTGCACTGTTGCTGTGAGCCAAGGCGGTAAGACTACAAGTTCCTCCTTCAATGCCTTTTCCTCAACTCAGTGTTCTCATTTGGTTTCCCAAGCTTCTCACACTGTAAACGTGGGGTAGGGGAGGAAAGCAGCCAACCACAATAGCAGGAGCCTTTGGAGCAGGGCCCATTTCAGTTCTGACCATGCCCTGACTTGGTGAGTCCTGCTGCAGCCTCCACACTCCCAAAGCTCAGAGCCATCAGCACAGGACTGGGCAGAGGGCACACTTGCCCCGTTAGCCATATGCCCAGTCTCCTCACAGAACTCACACAGTCCTCTCACGCAACATGAAAGGCAGGAAACCGGCCAAGGGTGCTTCTAAGAGGACAATCTTATATACTGATCAGACTAAAGACCAGCTGGGCATCCACTAAACTGACAATTCCTTGACTTCAAGAATAGAATTGTTCGGGGCCGGGGAGTTAGCTCAGTGGTTCCGGCACCTGTCTTGCCAGCACAAGGACCTGGGTTTGATCCCCGGTAACCACATACCATACTGGGTGTGGAGACCCACACCCAGCAGCAACCAGTACCACATACCACAGTGCCAGGCATGGTGGCTCACGCCTGTAATCCCAGCACTTGGGAGGCAGAGGCAGGAGGATTGCTGTGATGTAAGTCTGAGGCTGAGCTCAGGGCCAGACTAAACTACAAAATAAGACCCTGTCTCAAAAAAAAAAAAAAGAATAGAATTGTTCTTGCTGCCTGATTGCAATAATTGAGTTCCTGACATAGAATTGCCATAGGGGAAAAAAAATGAATGTTATGGGTTAAATAACAATGTTGTGTTGGACTGGGACACTGAGTTTGGATCTCGGCCCTGTCATGTCTCAATCACTTGATCTTCCATGTCCCTGTGCCTCTCAGAATCTCCATTTCCTTGTTAGTGAACTCAGTACAATAGTTAATAACACTCAACTCTCTCCTAACACTGTGAGGATCGTGTGGGAAATTTCTAGTCTGCCTTTTTTGAGCACTCTATCCTGCCCCAGGGTCCCTGACAGCCAAACTCCAAAACTGCACGTCACTCCGCCTGGCCTTCTCCCTGACCAGGGCAGAGCAGGGACCTGTGGGGAGAGGGCACAGGAGATGAACATGCCCCATTTCCTGGCTACTGCAACTAGAGCCATGCATAATCACCCTGACCTCAATCTTTCTGTGTGAATTACAGAAAGAGACTTATCTGAAAACGAGACCTTAGAAAAGTTCCGCAGGCTCTCTCTCCTCCCCTCTTTTCATCTTCCCCAACTTAATAAGGACCTGAGCTTGTTAGCTGTACTTGTCCAGCTCACTCGTCCTGTGCCTGCACATGTGAGACTAAAAATACCCTCACCTCCTAGCAGAGGCCGTGCCCAGTGACAGGCAAAGCTGGAGTCTTCTTCAGTGCTGCAGCCTAGCTTCCACGGTCCCCTGGGATCCGGGACGCTGGCCCTGCCCCACTTGGAGCTGGAGGCCCCAACATCCCACCGGCAGACCCTGTGGTGAGCAGCAAAGGGCTGCTCACACTTACCAGTGGCTTCATTCTACCACCACAGTCTATTCTGTGCACCCCCTCACTGCCCCATTAGACAACTTCCCCTGCTCTGTCCAGGTTTCTTTCTCAGAGGACTCGAGCCATGTAGAGCACTGCTTTGGTCCCCAAAAGCATCCAGCCCAAATCTCCACCTGCCTCTACAAAAGACAAGTGTCCCTTTTCACTAAAACATGCAGAAAACAAAGCACTGCTTCATGGGACTTCAGGGCCTGGTAGAACTGCCTAAACTGATCTCTTGAGACTTTGTGTCTTGATCAAAAAAAATGGGCACAAATGTCCAGTGAGGACTCCTGATCTACATGGAGAAGGAGGTGGATCGAGGAACACAAGGGGTGTGTCGATCACTCATTAATACATGCTTGGCACGGCTGGAGAGGTAATCTCTCCATGGACCTTCATGTGCCACTGGATACTTCTATTGGCAAAGCTCAAGATATTTTGGAAACAGTGGTGAGAGATAAATTGATTTTCATCATCTCCATCCCCATGAAAAGGCCAATAATGGAATTGAGCATCAAGACTCCAAATTTCAAAGTACTTTAAATTTGGAATGGAGTATTTCCTACATTTTGCACATGGTCATATGCAAGAGATGGGATTTTAATGAGCTATTACAGGAAAATATGGAAAGTCAATTAAGGTGTCATAAACAGAAATATTGAAACAAGAATGACAGATGGACAGATGAGAGAGAGATACTCTGAAAGGGTTGAGAATGGAAATTGCTTCTAACAGAGTCAGTCACAATTTGGTTCCTGCCTGAGGTGGGCAATAGGGGGATGGCTGCTCAGGGGGAGTGGCTTGTCTCACAGCCAACTGCTCCCCACATTCATGTTGCAGTAAGTCCTGCCAATAGCAGAGGAAGGTGCCTTTAGGGCTACTTGTTCCCATTTAATCTTCTTCTCCATTCCCTGAGGATCAGGAAAAAGACCCAGAACAGCAGTTGCTACAAATCTCTGTAAGTGTCCACTGTGGCTTCCTGGGAGTAATTGTGTCCAATTTGACTCAAACATTTATTGAGCTTGTCCTGTGTGCAGGATGCACAGGCCTAGCATGTGGAAGGAGGGGCAAGTCTGACACGAGTGAGATCACAGCCTAGTCCTCTCAACAGTTTAAAAGGGACAGAGTCTCCACAACAACTTCGCCAGAGACTTCGCCAAGAAACACAGAAGACCTGAGATAGTTTGGAGAGTGGCTTTCCCAGCTAACATGTAAATGTTTGTGCCATTACAGTAGAAAAAAGGAATAAATGATGTGAACCTAAAAAGTCACATAGACAAACATACATGGGCACAAATTATGTAAAAAAGTTCAAGAGGTAATACAAGTAGAAATTAGAAAGTTATACTATGCATCAATTACCAGAAAGACAAAGGTTATCTAATGCTAATATCTGACACTTATGATGGTGGAAGAGGAATGTGACATACACAGCTAGTGAGATTGCAAATAGACACAATCTTTCTGGAAAGTAATTTGACATTGTATATATCTTGAGCCTTAAAATAGTCATAACCTTTGACTCAGTAATTCCACTTCCAGGAATCTATTCTAAGGAAATCACCAGATATGTGGTCAAAGGTATAAACACACAGATATTTATCATCACATCATTTACTAAGTTGGACAATGTGAAATAAACAAAATTCCAATAGAAAATAGAAAATTGGATTGTGGGTCATCAATACAGCTGATGATTAACCTTTTAAACTGGTTTTGAAGCATTTTTAGTGAATTAAACTGTTGAGTGGAGAGAAAATCATGATGCCATGATGTGGTATGATTTTCATTTCATTTTTTAAAGTATTGGACAGTAAAAGAGAGAGACACAGAGACTTGACATTGTTCAGGAACTCCAAGGACTAGGGTAACCAGGAAAGCTTCAAGGCAGAAGTGAGGACTGGTGTCAGACCTTGAGAGATGGCTAGACTGTACTTTCCAGGGAGATCTGAAGAAGTTTCCAAGCAAGACGTAATAGCAACACCAAAGACTCAAAAGGAGAAGCCAAGTTGGATTGGTCAAGGACCATGAGGAAAAAGTACCCAGGAAATATATCTGGTACCTCGTGCAGTATACCACATACCTCAGTGGAAGTTAAGAGAGTCGGGACATGAGGAATTGGTCTGTTGCTTTTTTTCTGTATTGGGAATGTCACCTAGAGTCTTTGCACTGAGCTACGTCCCCAGGCCTATTTTATTTTATTTTATGTTTTATTTTATTATTTTATTTTGTGACAAGATCTTGCTAAGTTTCCCAAGCTGGACTCAGACTTCCTGTCCTCCTGCCTCAGCTTCCAAGGGAGCTAGAATTATAGGTATGTGCCTCTGCTGCTTGCACATTTTACACCATTCCAGCTGCCCCCCCCCCATTGCATCTGCAGAGAAAAGGCAGTTGCACCTGCAAGTCCTCTACTCAAAGCTGTGCACATAGGACTACCCACTGTCTCTGAGGATGAGAGAGGACTGCTTCTGGGAGCTCAGGAGTTGTAAAGAGAGTTATGACAGCCGATGGACAGAGAAGGAGATACGGGAAACTGAGGTGGCTGAGGGCATTTGGATGTATCAGGAAAGAACAGCAGGAGAGTAGACTGAGGCAACTGAGATAGAATTAGACAGAGGTTCTGACCCATCTCCCCAAACTCTGGGGAAAAGTGCATCTCCCCACTTTCTGGGGAAAAGTGCAATAGAAATCAGGACACACCCATCTTGGGTGGCGGTCTCCACTGCTGTGGGTCTTCCTCCCACTGCCCATCACACAGCTCTGAGACAGCAAGGATCACTCAGAACTCAGAACCTTTCAGAGACGGCAGATCCTATGTGCAGGCAGGAGTGGAAGCAGTGTCAGTGACATCTGGTCACGTCTAAATTAAATTGAGAAGATAGAGGTGATATACTTGCAACAGTCATACATCATTTAACAAGGGAGATGTATTCTGAGAAATGTATCGCTGGGTGATTTCATCATTGTGCAAACAACACTGAGTATATAAATGATAAATA
>PVIR01008388.1:41869-57128 GCA_004026965.1 Petromus typicus
GTAACCACATAACAATACTGGGTGTGGAGACTCACCCCAGCGGCAACCAGTACCACATACCACAGTGCCGGGCGTGGTGGCTCACGCCTGTAATCCCAGCACTCGGGAGGCAGAGGCAGGAGGATTGCTGTGATGTGAGTTTGAGGCTGAGCTCAGGGCCAGCCTGAACCACAAAGCGAGACCCTGTCTCAAAAAAAAACCTAAAAAAAAAAAAATGATAAATACACTGAGGCTCTATGACACACACACATGCATGTACACACACACACACACACACACACACACACAGAGGAGACTCAGAGATATGTGAGATGACTGTGGGCATCATTTAGCAAACTGCTTACAGTAGTCTTTATAAGTAGAAGTACACTCTAAAATAGTGATAAAAGTAGTAAATATGCCAGGAGGTCATGTCATCATTTATTAACATTATCAAGTATGATCTGCTGCACTGATTTTTAATACCAGCATCACTGCACACACAGGAGTGATGTACTAGGCCACCACATTGCCACAGACTAGATATCATGAGGTGATAGGAATCTTCCAGCTGTGTTATAATCTTATGGGACTGCTTTGTATATGTGGTCTACCAGTGACCAAAACATTGATACACAACATATACTATATTTTAATGCTTTAGCTATTCTTTGTCTTTTGGTGTCCTAAAATTTCCAACTTATTTTTTCTGGTAATGGGATGGATTGAACAGGAGTGAGACTTTGGGATGAATCCAGAGCCTTTGTACTGGCTCCATCCCCCCCTTTATTACTTTGAGACAGGGACTTACTAAATCACTAAGCTGCCCCAATAGGGTTCAAACTTTTAATCCTTATTCTTCAGCTTCCCAGAAGGCTGGGATTATACGCATGTGCCCATATTCCCAGAACAATTTATCTGATTAACATAATAAAAATTTTTGCCTGAGAATGGAGGCAGTCAGTCCTTGGTTGGTCAGATTCTAAGACAAAATTAAAGATTAATTAGTTCAGAATAGAGAGATCCTTGAAGTCCATGGTATCCAATAGGGGCAAGATGGAGAAGCTACAATATTGAGAAAAACCTAAAAGCAGAAAGCCCAAGTGTATGGACTGTGGAAGAAGAGACATAATAGGCTATAGTGTATTCGGAACAGCAAAGAGAAAAGAAGAGATGGGTCTCTAGAGGAAGTGGGACCAGAGGGTGAACTGCAGTCTAGGGCTCTGCTCTTTGTCCTGGAGGAGCAGCGGGAGGGAGAGTTTGGGGAGATGGGTCAGAACCTCTGTCTAATTCTATCTCAGTTGCCTCAGTCTACTCTCCTGCTCTTCTTTCCTGATACATCCAAATGCCCTCAGCCACCTCAGTTTCTCGTATCTTCTTCTCTGTCCAAGAATAGGACATGGGAAGGGGATGGAGCTGGGTCAGCTGAGACCAGGGATGGGAATAGAGTGGGAAATGAGATGAGGATCTCATCTTTCAGCCATGCAGGTCTGGGGAGCTAGGCTGTTGCACCAACACTCGTAAGACCAAGCACTGGGGACTGAGTCCAGGTTCCTTGAATGTCCGGATCCATCCACAGTAGCATCCCCCAGAGCACTCAAGCTGACCCCTGTTTCAGAATTTGCCCAGGTATATGCCCAGAATAGATCCCACATAGGCTGCTAAATATCCTACGGTGTGCAAGACAGCCTCCTACATCACAGAATTATCGGCCTAAAATACCAGCAGTGCTGAGGCTGAGAAGCAAACTCTGTTCTTAGGCTTAGGTTTCAGACATAACAGAGAAGCAGGAGCGCTCACGCTCTCTCCCTGGACCTCTAGCCAGCACCCTCTGGGTCAGCACCCTCTCTAGAGGCACCTCTGGGAGGAGGCATCCTGACAAGTGAGTTCCTACAAATGACAGAGACACTTTCCCCATGGGAGTGAGGGTACAGGGATAAGGTTACCCTTAGGTAAAAGGACTTCAGCTTTCCCATTCTTCCTGTTTAGCCCCATCCAGAAGACAAGGTGCACTGAGCCAGACTTGATGTTAGCTTCTCTCAACAACCGGTCCCTTGATGAAGTGAAGTGATCTTGCCCCAGGTTAATGAAGAAAACTTGGGATCTTGCCATAGCAATCTAAGATCCCAAGCCGGTTAGTTCTTACTTTCCCCAGCTTCTAGCTGTGTGGGGTGTGCCTGGCCGCACTTTCCCCCTGTCCACTTGTGACCCACAGGCTCAGCGGGTAAAAATGCAGTGATGATACAGGGCCACACCTTTCGCTCAGACCGAACTGAGCCACAGGCGTCGTCGGATAAGATCTTCAGCATCTGAGGTGTGGCTGTGCACCCTCCCCCAGCTCCACCGCTGACGCCCTTCCACCTGTCCCTTTCCTTACCCCAGAAAATAAAGTAATGACAGCTAGAATTTGGAGACTACTTACTGGGTGCCAAACACCTTACATGCATATCATTCTCACAACAATCTTGTGAGAATCTTTATTACCTCAAGGATATAGGGGAGGAAACAGAGGGGAAATGGCTGGTCCCAGGTCACACGGGACCAGCAGACAGTGGGGCAGGTACTAGAACACAGCCTGGGACCACAGGGTGTTCCAAGGACAATGCAAGAGTTCTCAGGGACACTAGTACATCAAAGTGGAGAGGAGCCCACACAGGGCTCTGCGTGGGTGGCATTTATTAATGGTGAAAATTCAAATCAGGAGGGCCTATACTGCCAAAGGTTAGCGGGCAGATGCCCATGTAAATAAACATGCCTTAAACCTACAGCCAAATGCCCTGCTACTGTTGGCTGGGTAGGCCAAGCCGTGCTAAAAATAGAGGGCACTCAGGTCCAGCTCCCTGACAGCGGTAGGCCACTCCAAGCCTCCCTCCTTTCCCCCTCCTCCCTCCCTGCCCTGGCAAGGACCAGTCTTCTAGAAGAAATAGAGATTCTGAGCTTTCTATTTCATGCCAAAAAAGATGGTTAGCTTGATAAGCAGTGGGCATCACCCAAGTTCTGGAAGAGTCAATAATTAGGGGGTAGGTCCTGACCCAGCAGGACACCCAGCTCTGCCCTCCGAAGCCCACCAAAGGACTGAGTGCAGCGGAGGCCAAGCCTGGGCCAATGTCTGCATGACTTGCTATTCAACCAAGAGCCCCTTGTCTTTGTTGCCCTGAACAGAGCGTTGGCAGCGCTGTGTGATTTCTTTATCTCCGGTGGCTTCTCCCCGGAGGTCTGCTCCGAGAGCTCTGGGTACGCCCCACCCCAACTGACGAGGAAGAGGCAGCCCCGGCCCGACTGAGAAGCCGCGGAGGCCAAGACCTGCGCCTCCCGCGCACGGGGCCAGAGCCAGGGCGCAGGGAGGGAGGCCTGGAGCGGCCCTGCGGCCTGCCGAGCGCGGCCTTGGCGCAGGTCGGGGCTCGGGCTGGGGATTTCCTTTCAAAGGTGACTTAGAGCCGCTCCACCAGGATAACGCCCTCCCGGGCGGGCCCTAATGGTGTGTTTGGCAGAGTCAGCGAAACGCGGTGCCCAGCGGCTCGGCGGCGGGGCAGCGCCCTCTCCCGCGCCCTCGCCCTCTCCCGCGCCAGGCCGGGCAGCGGCGCGCACGGGGCCATTTGCAGCGCAGGCAGCCTCACGAGCAGCCGCGGCACGCCGGCCGGGAGGGCGGCGGCACCATGGAGCTGAAGAAGGACAGCAACGCGGTGGCCATCGACATGCTGCTGATCGTGCACTCGGAGAAGCAGCGCGCCGCGCAGGGCACGCACTTGGACCCGCAGGCGGAGCCCGACGCGCGCCTGCAGCGCGGAGGAGGTAAAGCGCGTGGGTCGGGTCCCCGGGGCCCCGGGGCGCCTCGACTTCCGTACCCCAAGGCCTGTCCACGGGGGCGGGCGCCCCATGTGCCCCTGAACGAGGTCCGGATCGCAGCCCTCTTTCTACCGCTGCCGGTGCCTGCGTGCCCGTGGCAACAGCGTCCCGCGGTAACCCGGGTTTGCCCTGGGCTGACTCACTCGTTGACTCTTTGTTCAGGCCTGAGGTGCTTGTGTCCCGCCGCTCAGGGTGCCCTTTTTTCTCCTAGCCACTCCCTGAAGGGTGCAGACCAGAGCTGGAAAATCACCTGGAGGAAGCGGGTCGCGCCCCAGGCTGACCCTGTGTATCAGGCCTGCTCTCCTGCACAGCTCCCTTCAGCGCATGTGCTCAGAGGAAATTGGTGTGCAGTCCGACCCGTGGGGCCTTTGCACAAATGAAATACTTATTTTCCCCTTTTTGAGCCTCTCCTCCAGCCTCCTGCAGACAGAAAGCCTGAAACGGATGAAAGGAACCCAGGTTTGGGCAGGATGGAGTTTGAAATCTGCACTCCAAACTTGAGCTTCTCCATCCTTCTTACTCGTCCAACAAAACTCCTAGGATGTGAACTAGTAGAACAGACTCTGGTTGGGTATAGAGTGATAGTGGAAGGCAGGACCCTGGCCTTTATTCTCCAGACACACGAGGTGAATAAGGTATAATCGGTTCATAATGGAAATTAAAGAAGTCTGGGGACCTTGGGGCCCTGCGTCTCTGAGGAAGCCTCTGTGGAACAGGAGTGAGGTCATGCCAATCCTTCACCCCTGAGGCTTGATAGGCCCTCTGGAAAAACAACTTTAGCTCCACAACTCTCCTCCAGCCTGAGCTCCTCGGAGCTTCTGCTGCTATGCCCCTAACTTTGTCCCCAAAGTCCCTGTGAGCGTTGAATATCCACAAAGCAAGGTTTATGGATGGCCCGTTCCACCTCCCACACAAGTTAAGAGTGTTCCACAGCTCCTGGGGCGCTGTTGAGGAGGTTAGCAGGCGAAATAGACTAGAGAACTGAGAATGTCAACAAGTGTGCCAGGATTGGGAGGGAGGTAGTGTCAGTTGTTCAGATTAGCTATTCTTTAGTAGTTGGGTAGTTGTAGGTAGGAAATCAGCAGAAGTCTTCAATTTCTGGATAGAAATGAGACTGTTCCTACCACCCACACCCAATCCAGAAGGTTTCCGTCAGTGTGTGGGGGGTGAGGTCCAGTTCAAGGTCAGCCCAAGAATCCTTACTTTCCTCCCATCTAATAACATCTGCCCTAAAGACTCTGATATCAGAGGACAAGAAACACAAAGGAAGTGAGGAAATACCTGGTGTCAGTGTTGCCCTGAGGGCACAACTCACCTCCCAGGACTCCAGACCAAGGAACTACATTTGCAGTTGTAATATGGAGGGGAAAAGCAACTACACCTACTTGATATGTGCTATTAGGTTTCCACAAATATTTTGCCAGTGGAAGTTTCTCAAAGATGTGTCACCTATTCACAGTCAGACATTTTTTCATCCTTTTGGAGAAGAGGAAAAATATATGGCTTCGGAAGGCTGCTGGACAGTGATATTCTGAAACCTCTGGCTAAGCCAGCTTGAGACCCACTCCTCAGGACACGGCATTGGGAATGAAGAAGCCAGGCCGTCTTGTTCCAAGGCCCCCATGGGTGCACAAAATCCCAAACAGACCCATCTGCTTCTAGCTATCTTTTCTATGTGCCAGTTCCCCTAGGGAGAAAGAGCTCTTCCTTGACTCTGCAAAGAAAAGAGCAAAGTTCAGTTTCTCTGAGTAGACACTGTGGTCTTGTGGCAGAAAGGATTAGGACAAGAGGAAGAAAAGGGCAGTCAGGCGGGCCACCAGGGATTTAAACCATAAAGCTTTCTTTCTTTCCCCCTGTAGCTCTAGCATTCTCCAAGCTATTTCTTTAGAGCAGCACTTCTCAAAAAGCATTCTTCAGAAAGGAGAATTCCTAGCTTCCTGGAGCAAGGAAGAGAAGACGTGCAAGCCAAAAGCTACCTGCACCAAATCTCTGGATTTTATACCCAAAGTCTATAAGACTTATACATTCTACCACATGAATATATTAGCCAGAATTCCAACTGGAAAGGTTAAGAAATATCTCAGGCCACCAAGATGCACTAGACACTCTTTCCATGCCAGGGACTCACTTTACTTTTATTGCAGTGGCTCCTGCTGCCAGTTCATTCAGGAACTCGATCTTGCAGTTACCACCCCTAGTTGCTGCCAAAGAATTCCTCTTCCTTTCCCCATTGCATCATCATCACTAGACTGGGAAATGGGTGTGTCTGCTTGGCCAGGCCTGGATCACACATGTCCATGCTCTAGCTGCAAGGGAGCCTGGGAGAGCAGGCCACTGGCACCTTCTACTCCCATCAGGATGTATAGACATCACTCATCCTTCTCACTCTACATCAAGACAATGAGGGAGGAGAGGCTGAGATTGGAAGAGGGGATACAATACATCTAAAAATAAGCAGGTAAAATGGACATAGAATAGCTTCTAAAATAAGGCTTTCATATGTCTTCATTGGACATGAAGGAGTGAAGAAAACAGGCATCCACACTGTGAAATTTCTCTGAGGATAATTCTGACAATCAATTCCCCATTGAAAATTACTGTTTTAACTTTTTGTAATGTTTTAAATTTTGAGACTTGTATTCATGTCCCCAAAAGCCTCCCATTCAAGGGCAGCTCCCCTTGGATCCCAGGAGAGCCTTGTTCCATCAATGCACTTTAACTTTAACAACTCTGCAGCTGATGCACAGCTCACTTGCCCTGGGTATCCCACCACAGAGAACCTCACGCTGACAGTCCTCATTATTTTACAGGATTCCAAGGTATCGGAAATGGGATCCGGAAATGGCAGAAATTAGAAGGAAGTGATCTTCATGGTAAATTATCTTTTTCTTTCTATTTTCTTGTCAAACATTTGGAAGTCAGTATATTGGAAAATAATTGGAAAAACTAGGTTGGATTCATTTAAAGACTAGTTCCAACTATTTAACTACTGAGCAAAAGGTGTCTGCATGGACTCAGCCAGGCTCCCTAGGGCTACTATGACCCTGAAGTTTTTCCTGGCATCAAGGACCCTTCTGTCCTGGAGGCTATTAGTAGGGGCAGTGCCATAAACTAAAGCACCTACTTGTTTGATTGCTAAGCTGTAGGAGAGGGCCTGGCCTTGGGTTGATGACGTTTGTGTATTCCTTCATGTCATAGAAGCTACTCATCTTTTGATATTTCTTCTGAACAGAAGACAAGGGTCTGCTTAAAATCAAACTACTTAAAGTCTAAGGAGGCACCAGTCATGAGTTCTGTAGCTCTCTGCTACCTGAGGATCCAGAATACAGTAAGAAGTCACCTCCCGACACCTCTTCTCTCTGGTGCCAGGCATCTGTCCTCCCTGCAGTCCCAGGATTTCGCTGGAAACATTATAAATGGGCTGGCTGACTATAGCAGGCCTGACTCTGTGCTCTTCAGAGTTTTTTTAGCTCCAGCTTTTCCTGGCAATTCAGATGATAAACACCTGGGTATTCTAATAAGAATCAGGTCTCCACTCACACAGCCCCATTTGGAAGCTCCGTGAGTCTCCAGCCAGATGAGCCCCGGAATCCAATGAGTGGATTATCAAATGCCAGTATGAAGGCACCCACCATGACCCTCAACAAATGGGGAATGAGACTGTATTTGAGTAAGACCAAATTATTATGCTCTGCCATCCTTTTGACAGTGGCAAAGGAAGGATGATGTTCCAAAAGTAAATTCACTCTATTCATTTTTTCAACAAATGTTTTTAGTACTTTCTTTGTACTGGGCACAATTTTAAAAGCTAGAGATGAAAGAGGGAACAAGACAGTGAAGAACCCCTGTTCTCATGGCACCACATTAAAATGAATGTAATTAGAACAACATTCTTTTAAGTAGAATTTCAAAATCCTGGCAGAGAAGAGCTTTCTTGCATCCTCTGCTCTGATCACAAAAAGGACTCATCTTTAAGACAGCCCCTGAGACCATCCCTCTCTGTCCTAGCTGAACGGCATGCATAGGTGCCACAGCGTCCTTCCCATGCCACTGGGACTGCCACAGGGCAACCATGCCAGCTTTGGTGTGACTGAGGCAGATGCCATAGCTGACATAGCTGCTGTTGGCTAGTGAAAATAATAATAAGAATCAAACTTCCAGAAAGCAGTCAGCCACAGAAATAACCATGCCTGGCATTCAAGCTAGACTGAAGTGTAGGTAGGTGAGTGAGCAAAGCAAGCCACAGGTGGCCACAAAGAGATTCTGTCTCCTTGTGTACTGGAGCACTCTCTGCCTTACCTGAGCCATCTGATACTCATCTTAGGGATCTTTAGAAATATTGAAATATGTTTTGCTCACCCTTTTCTTCCATCTTCCAGGTTATTTTGGAAATAATTAAGAGGGGATATTGAGGATTAGTGGGAGGATATTTAAAAACACCAAATGATTCAGTAATTATTGCAAATCCATTACAAGTCTCACATAAAAGACATAAAGTGGGTCTTAGTATGATGTGTCAGTCTGTAAAGGGGATGATTAGAGTAGTTCTTGATAAACCACCCCAAAGATTGAAAGTGTGGGGTAAATGCAGAGCTGGAGAGAAGCGCTATAGAGATCCTAAATTCAGAAAAGATGATTCTGATATTATACCAAGATTTGTAGTTTAAAATAAAATTTTATTTTTCAAATGGTATGTTTGTATGCATGCAGAAATACAAAATTTTTGAGACTAAGATTCAGGGTATAGGAGTGGAAACTGGGCCTTTCTCATACTTGCCTTGTTGGTCTCCAAGGGTTAGGAGCAGGCTGCTTGGCCCTAACAACTGGGCAGCTTTCATCTCAGAAGGAAGCAGCTGATGGCATGTGCTGGTAGAACGTGCACGCAAATGTGGCTGAATATGGTGTTGGTTTCCCCCTGTTACAGTCCTGTGTACTCTCAGGGCTTGAATGTTGGTGGGGGGTGAGGAACTGGAATGCTTCAAACTTTTGGAAGCAGCAGGTGTTTGGGCTGGGTTTCTCTTCCCCATAGCTTGCCCAGCAACGGGCTTCCCCAATGGTGATTGGCTGCTTTCCTTGGTCCTGGCCGAAGTCTGCCTAGCAGCATGGTGTCTGGTGCCCTACAGCTACAGGGAAACCAGTTGTGTAGCCCTGACTATAAATACCCTGCAGAAGCTATGCCAGCCAATCACACTCCTGGAGGATTCCCTTCACAGATCCTATTTCCTCCTGGAGATGCAGCCAGCTGTGCCCACAGGAGGCAACCTCCTGTCCTTGCCTGAGTCTGGTCTGGGGCTCCAGCCCAGCATGCCACATCACCCTGCACTGGCACAGAGTGAAGCTAGCCTCATCAATTAAGGCCCTCAGGGGACTGGCTGGGTTAGAGTGGGTTGGCTTCTCCAGGACAAGACCCTCAGTGTATCACAAGTCCAGCCCAGCACAGTACCCCACCACCCATCCTGAATGGCTTTTGCTTGGGCCTAGGCATAGGAAGGACTGGGTGGCTGATTTGTCTGGATGAAAAAGGGACTCATTGGAACAGAACCTATTCAGGCCAGCACCCCAGAGGCATGCTAGTTCCCAGGCTGTGGCACTGGTCTTAGTGGTTACTTCCAGGCCTAGGCCCCTTGCAGGACAGCAGGAGGCCAGAGGGAGATGATGGCAGGCCAGGTGGTAAGTGGTGGCACAATCTGTTGCTGCCATACCTGGGCCTTCCTGAGCCCCATTCACACCCCTCTGAATCAGGAATTCAAGGGCAGCTTCATAAGGCCAGATCACAGCCATAACAGCGGCAACAAAGAGCTGATGAAGTAAAGTTCATTGTTCTTGTAGGAGGAATGGTGAAGCCAATGGTTTCCTCTCAGTGACCTATGGCAGGAGTGAGACACCTTTGTAGGGCAGCATGACCCCTGGGCTCTGAGACCTGAGGACAGTAATACTCAGGATGTGGGAAAATAACCTGCACATGGCAGGTGTCCTGCAATATTTGTGGAACTAGCTGAAGTGTGCATCCTCCCGAACTCAAGATGGGAGTGAGAGGCAAACTCCCACCACCCTGCCTCTGTTCTTCTCAGAGGGAAGCAAGAGGCCAAGCTAGGAAACAGGTAGACCCTCCATGGAGAGGCATGAAGATCAGAGAGATGCCCAGGCATGGGGCAGCACGGGACACTGACTCGGGATGACAAAGTCAGGATTTCTGGTGCCACAGACCCGGAGAGGTGTCACCAGCTTCTCCTGTGATGCCCAGCCTGCGCTGGCTGGTGCTGAGAGGTGTGAGAAGGGGAGCTATGTACACATGGGCTCACAGCACTAGCCGCCCTACGCAGGTGCGTAACTGAGCTGGGTTGCAGGCTGTCCAGTGGTGGTCACGTGTGCACAGGCACGCATGTGGCTATGCACATGTTTAGGCCAGGCTATGCCTGTACTGCCTTCAGCTTGCCTTTCTTGTACACTGCGAGAAGCCAGGAGCTTCAGAGCTAATGTCAAAGTATCAGCAGGACTGGTTGTTTTTGGAGGCTCTGGTCGGAATCCATCCCTTCCCTCTTTCTGCTTCCATAGGGTGCTCTGAGCCCTTGGTTTATAGCTGCTTTCCTAACTACTGCCTTCATCATCACACTGTCTTCTCCTCTTTTAAGTGGTCAAATGTCCCTCTGCTCCCTTGTGTAAGGATATATATGGCTGCATTTAGGCCCCCACCAGCTCCTGCACACAGCTCCTTCTTTTGCTAGGGAAAATTCCACCATGGTCCCACTGGTCACCGCAGGCCTCTCTGTCTTCCTTAAATAGGAAACCTGGCAGAGAAGCAGCACCCTCAGCAGCCCCAGGTCATCACTTCCTATGACAACCAAGGTAAGTGATTCTCTGCTCGCCATGACCGCTTCTCCTGTGGCTGTGTGCCCGGGTCTGCAGCCCAGCTAGAGACAGCCTGCAGTGTGGAGCTCACACTGAGGAGCAGGTCCTCTTGCCCCATGGAGGCTGGAACATCTTTGCTCTCCCCCAGTATGCCAGAGCAAGCACTGAAAGGCTCTGTAGTCCAAGTCCATCTTTCACTTGCCTCAAGAAATGAAATCCTTGGGCCATGGCGCCCCAACATCATCATCATCGCCACCGTTGTCATCACTATACTTAATATTTATTGAGTGCTAACTATGTGCCAAATGTCCTGCCAAGCCATTTACACATTTATTCTCGTGGACAGCAATTCTGTCTGGTAGGTACTCTCACCATCCTTGTTTGACAAATAAGTCAACTGAGGCTTGGAAAGGCTGTCATGTATCCAAGATCACATGACCAGCAAGAGTCAGCTGGCACTCTGATCCCTCTCCCAGAGAGGCCTCAGAAATTAATCGCCACCTGGCTCGGCTTCCACAGCTCCCCTGGAAACCAGTCTCCCCCTGCTGGCTCATGGTGTCCAGCCCTCTGTTGTCCTGAGTCACAGCAAGTCCTTGGCCTTGCCTCCTGAGAGGAGCCTTCCCAGGGCATTCCACACATGGCTGAGCCTGTTGCAGCGAAGCACAGGGATCGGGCCCCTCCTTGGCCAACCTCACTGTCCCAGGACAAGCTGTGGAGGTTAGCAGAGGACGAGCACGGGCCTCACCAGGCTGACAGCAGTTGACTGGCTCTGCGAACGTGACATTGCTGCAGGTGAGGCCTGGTTAGAGACACACACACACACACACACACACACACACACACACACACACACCCGCCACTGTGCATTACATTTCCCTAATTCAGCTACTTTGTATTAGAAGCTCCAGTCTGGTGTCTGAGGGCTCTGGCCCAGACCGAAGAATTACCATCATTGCTCTTAATGCTAATGTCCTAACCTGCAAGAGATTATCTGACCCAGTCAATGGGCAGTAGCCTGGTCCTTGCAAAGCCGGAAGCTACTCACATGAGGACTCAGAGCCACTCAGGGACTTGCTCTTTGAAATGTTGGTGACCCAGTATCTCAACAAGACACTGGCAGGTAGTAAGAAAGGGCTGAGCAACCCAGAACACTAGCAAGGGGGTACCATCTCCCCTTGCAGTCTGCATCAACATCCATTTAGGCTCTAATTCCTGGGAATGGAGCTGCAGGGCAGGTAAAACCACAAACCACAGGGCCTCAGAGATGCTCTGCTATACAAGGGTGGATTAGCAACTGCCTGTCCCACTGAGTGAACAAAACAGAAGCTCCTGCCCTTGTGGATTTAGCATCCAGCTTCCTGGTGAGAGGAGGCAGATGATCCTAACAAGGAAAATGCAATGAGTCAGATAAGGCTGAAGGAGAAAACAAAGCACGGATGATGATAGGGAACGTGGGGGTGTGCAGGGCTGTACACTGGGTTCCTGCCATTGCTAGAGCAAATTTTCACAAACTCCATGGCTTAAAATAATACTGACTTACCTTGTTACACTGTGAGAAGCCAGGAGCTTCAGAGCTAATGTCGAAGTATCAGCAGGACTGGTTGTTTTTGGAGGCTCTGGTCGGAATCCATCCCTTCCCTCTTTCTGCTTCCACAGGGTGCTCTGAGCCCTTGGTTTATAGCTGCTTTCCTAACTACTGCCTTCATCATCACACTGTCTTCTCCTCTTTTAAGTGGTCAAATGTCCCTCTGCTCCCTTGTGTAAGGATATATATGGCTGCATTTAGGCCCCCACCAGATAATGAAAAATAATCTCACCATGCCCAAATCCTTCATGTAGCCATATCTGCAAAGTGCTCCATGAGATATAAGGTAACTTTTGCAGGTTCCAGGGATTCTGGCATTGACATGTGCAAAGGCTGTTGTTCAGCCTGCCATGAGGGGACCATGTAAAACCAAGCGGGCTGGGGATATAGCTCAGTGGTCAAGCACTTTCTTAGCATGAGCCTCTGGGCTCATCTCAAGCATGAGAGAAAGAGAGAAGAAAAGCCTCACCAGAGAGGCGCCATGTGAGCAGGGAAGGGGATACGGGAGGAGAAACTGAGAACACCTAGGAAGCACAGGAAGTGAGCAGGCCCCAGGTGGGAGTACGGAGCACATCTGACGTGTCAGGAAGGGACGGAGGGACATGCACAGGGTGGGGACAAAGACGAGTCATCGAAGAGGACTGGAGCCAGGACTTTCAGGACCTTAAGGCCCCTTCAGTGTGCTGACTCTGATCTGAGTGCAGGTAAAAACCGTAGGGGGCTTTTAAACATGCCAGGTTCCCCTGGGTGGAGAATAAACAGGAGAAAGGTTGGAAGCAAGAAAGTCCTGTAGGAGACATCCTGATAATGCAGGCAAAGGGCTTTCCCTGGTGTGGATCTGAGTTGTTAGGTAAAAAGGAGCCAACTGGGCTTCAGCCGTGTGAGGAACAGAGGAGCACATTAAGGAAGAAGGATGGAGAATTCGGGTTTGGCTCCATTGAGGTTGTGCCGGCAGCTGCCATTTTGGAAGCGAGTGACCAGAAAATTATTCCATTTGCTGCTTTCCTCCTCATTCAGTGAGTCTCGAGATCCTTAGGCTCTGTTGTGCAAACTGCACTGGCCCAGTGAAGCTCTCTTAGAAGCTCTTTCTGTAGCAGTAATAGCGGTGCCTTGGTGTGTGGCTGACATCAAACTAAGTGTCCGTGACAGTTCACCTCATTTAATCCCCTCATCCACACTCTACAGAAGGTTAACATGCTCATTTTACAGATGGGGAACCTGATTCAGCTTTTTCCTTTCTGCCTCAATTTATCATTCAGTGAAAGACTTTATGCAGCTAAGAACATAAAGGACTTTAGATCTTATTTTATTTTGTTTTATTGAATTTATTGGCACATGTTAGATATATATTATGATCACACTCATCACTGAGAATTTTTAACTGTATATGATGTATCTTGATTTTCATTTTTCCGTTCCCCTACCCTCCCTACAACTCCCTACCCCCTATATATACATAAGCTTTGTTTCATTTTTTGTTGTTTTTACCTTAAATCCAGATGTGAAGGGACTTCAGAAGATTGGTCTGTAATGAGTGTGTGTTGGATAATCTGATAGTAAGCGCCAGGCACAAGGAACCTCAAAGGTTATTCTTTCTTTTTTTTTTTTAGATAAGGTCTCACTTTGTATTTCAGGCTGGTCTTGAACTCAGCCAGGAAGTCACAGCAATCTTCCTGCCTTTGCCTCCCAAGTGCTGAGATTACAGGTTTGAGTCACTATGCCCGGCCGGCATTGTAGTATGTGATTACTGGGGATAAAACTCAGGACCTTGCACTTGCCAGGCAGGCGCTGGAACCACTCAAGCCCCTTTAAGATTATTCTTAAGTAGCTAGTTTTCTGTTGAGCCTCTGTCCTTCCAGATCACCAGCTTTCTTGACCATGTATATAGTCAGGTCGTACTGCCAGGCCTGGACCTCCCTCAGCACTTCCCTCCTCCAGCTGTGTGGGTTTAGGACTGCAGGGATGTGGGGCCAGAAGTGCCACCCTTCATCACACACTGATGAACACTTACAGGATCAGCCTTGAGCTGTGGCCCTCTAGCTTGTCATCTCATAGCCAGAACTGCTGATGGGGAGCTTCATGCTACTCCAGGCAGCACCTTGTGAGTGTGGTGCCGCGCTGATGTTCTTCAGAAATGGACAATCCCCTGTCACCACCTGGCATGCTTGTTCCTGCAGTGGCACAGCCACCACTTCCAGACTGCTGCACCCTGGGCAAGACCACAGCCTCCTCCATTGTGCACATAGGCAGGTTTGTTTAAGAGTGTTCTTAAAGTTATGAATGATGTAACCAAGGCTCCTCTTACTGTTGAGTACTGCGGGAAACATGTTCAAGCCCCAGGCAGGAGTGCAGAGCACATCTGACAGGTTCAGAGAGCAGGTGGCGCTGCCAGGAAGTGAGGAAGGGATGTGCACAGGTGCAGACCAGGACGAGTCATCAGAGAGGACACAGGGCAGGATCTGCAGGGCCTTCGGGCACCCTCAGTGTCCTGGTTATAAATGTGCAGCATGTTACAAAAAGACCTAATGTACGCCTGTCAGTGATGGCAGGTATCTGACATGAGCCCCATGGCTCCTGAACACGCCTGTCTACCCATGTGTGCACATGCACCTGCACACATTCACACTCATGTTCATGTACCCACACATGCCTGATAGTCTTTGTTAATTGATCAGTGCTCCAGGCAGCCACTTCCAATCGATTAGAGTTAATGAACAACAGAAACCTAATTGCCATCCTTGCATTAGGTAGTCTGAGCGGATTAGACCTTTAGACAAATCCTGACTGAAACTTGAAGAGATGTGAAGAGAATATATCAGATGAGAGAAATCTCCCATGCAGTAAACCTCGGCCCAAGGAAGTACACAAAACATGTTTGGGCTTGCCAAGTGCATTTCTACTTCTGCAGGAACAGGGAAAAAGAAAGTAAGCAGGAAGGATTTAAGAAAAGCATTGGGGAGCCACTTCGCGGGGCAGTAGGAATCCTTCCCACAATTTTAC
>PVIR01008389.1:0-56984 GCA_004026965.1 Petromus typicus
GCCCCTGTAAAATTATAATTTTTTATCATTGTTGTATAGATTGGATTTACAAAACTTGTATGATTTTATCATTTCTGAAATATAGAAAATTTATTGATTCCATTATATTCATCTTATATCCCAAATCCTCACTTCTAATGTTTTTTCAGTTGATTGTCTTGGAGTTTTACATTATCTTGGTGAGAAAATTATATTTCTAAATAGTTTTTTTCTCATCTGGTATTTGTGCCCTGATTTTTTTTTTTTACTTGATTAATCTTTTACCTGAGAACTACCAGAATAATAGTTGTTGGTAGGGGCATTGCTTCCTTGTTTCCAGTTCAAATGAGAATACATCAACATTTCATATTCTGTCATTTTTTGAGAATTACCTATTGTATTGGAAGAATTTAAATGCATAGGACTTAATTTTTAAAAATTTTGATAGAACTTTCACATTAAAATCCTGGGAAATAAATCTTTGATTACATTATTTATAGTTATTCAACTTAATTCTCATATGCTCTGTCACATTTTGTACTTTGGTAATTTTAGTTTTCTTGTGCATTAATACTCTTCTATAGTTTTATTTATATTGGTTAAAGGGCCGTATATAATATTGTCTTGCAATAAAAACCCTGTCTTATGACTGATTTACACACATCTGTTTCAGCATTCTTTTCAAAGTATTAGCTCTACATTTTATTTATTTGTATACCATTTTATTCATTTTTTATTCTATGAATTTGTTTTTTATAAAAGGTTTTAAAATTGCCTTTTTATATATTTTGCTATCCTTTTTCTGGCTTCTTAGTTGAGTGCTTAGTTCATTTCTGGTTGTTTTCTCCTAAAGATATTGAAGTTTGTGTATTTTTCTCAGTTCCAGTTTTGACATACTCCATACATTTTAATAGCTAGTTGTTTATTTGTAAATAGCCTAATTTTGGTGATTTTTTAAAAGTCTAGTTTTTATAAATTTATAGTATTGAATTGTGATTATATTTAATGTAGCTTGTAAATTTTGACCTTTGTGAATTTTTTGAGTTTGATATGAGTTAGCATATGGCCAGTTTTTGTGTAGTATTTCAGAGCTATTTGAAAGGAAACGTACTTTCTGCATTCATTCTTTATTCATTATGTATTAATAAATAAATTTGGTAATTAGTGTTATTCATATTCTCTGTAAACATCTTTATTATTTGTATATTTATTCTTCTTTGATAGAAGTTAATGTTTTCTACTGTAATTTTGACTTTTATACGTTGCCATTTTTCTAAAGGCCTTTTCTTAAGTGAGATGGTGTGCTATTGAGGGTTCATGACTGTGGTTACCTGGTATGGGGAGTCAGGGCTTACATCATTATATGGCCTCTGTCATTCCTTGTCCCATTTTATGCCTTTTGACCTAAACACCAGGATGCTGTAACAACTTACTACAGACATACAGGTTAGAACAGTAGAAATCTATTCCATTGGAGTTCTGGAGGAGGCTAAGAGCTGGAAATCCTGCACATGACTTCTATTAAGGGGCTAAGGGAATAATTTCTTCCCTTTTCCACTTCTCAAGGAGGACATGGGTGTGTTATCAACCTTTCATCACTTTGCCAAAATACCTGAGAAAATCAATTTAAAAGAGGCTCACAGCTTCAGAACTTTTATTTGAATGTCAATTGGTTCAATTGCTTTTAGGCATGTAGTGTGTGGGGCTGAAACATTATGGTAGAAGGAAATGGGAAAGAAAGTTAGCACCTCATGGAGCAGGAAGCAGAAAGAGCAAAACTAGAGCGAATGGGGCCAGGGACAAGATATAATCCCCAAGACCACAGCCCCAAGTCTCACTCTCTTTAAGCCCTACATCCTCAGTTTCCAATAATGACGTGCAATTGAATTTATCAGTGGAATTATCACTACTCAAGTTAGAATCCCATGCTCCAATCGCACTCCAGAAGTGCATTAGCTAGCGACCATGTCTCCAGTGTATGTCCTTTGGGGAAATTTTAGATTAAAATATAATACTTATTTCATGGCAATATCACTGCAGTCTCTGCCTCTGTCTTCATATTTTCTTCTCCAATGTATGTCTCTGGGTTAAATTTGCCACTTCATTTATTTAACACAGATAGTTATATTGTCTTTTAGTAATTTTTTAAAAAGGATAAAATTTCCCATCTAAAAATCAAAGACTCTATGTTCCATACAAGGTATTATTTACAAGGTCCAGGGAGTAGGATCTTACATTATTTATTGTACTACCAATAACCTTGAATTTTGAGGATACAATCAATGAAATTTTGGGATATCTTTTATTGGGCTTTCAGTATTATTTCCTTATGGGTCATAAATTTTGGAAAGTAGGCCACAGGAAGGAAGCATCATTTTAATCCTTTCATAGCAAGGATATACACTATTATGTGATCTACCACTGTCGATTTTGACTGTATTAGTTAATTATTCCATTGCTGGACACAGTACTAAATATCTACAACTTATAGGAGCAGAGACTGAATTTAGCTCACAGTTCATGGAATTCAGTTCATGATTAACTGGCTCCAGTGAGAAAACACCACGGTTGTGGGGATGGCAGAAGAAGGCTGCTGACTTCGTGACAACCAGAAAGCAAAGATAAGGGAGGAGTTGGAAAACTACACACACCCTCCCAAGGCATGCCTTGTGTGACACACCTCTTTCAAACAGTTATAAACTTATCAAAATATCACTCTACTGTTTACCATAGTGCTTCCATGATCCAATCAGCTTCCTAAGCCTCACCTCTGAGCACACAGACTTTGGGGGATGTTCTAGGTTTAAGCAATAACATTGACCTTCATCACCTGGCTGAGCTGATGTCTGTCATACTTTTTTAAAGTTACATTTTGCTTCTCACTTGCCATACAGCACTTTTCAGAAGGAGCTCATCATTCAGAAATCACAGCTGAGGAATAGACTCATCTCATTTCTCCCATTTATATAAATATGGACTCACAGCTATTTATTTTATGATTTGGTAATGGCCCTATATTACTTTATTCATTTGTCCTTCAAATCATTGCCTATTTGGCCATTGAAAGCTCTTTCATTTGTCTCTGGAATCCCTGTAGCTTGCCCTCATCAGTGTGGATCTATTCTTCATTTGAGTACTCCATTACTGTATTTTCTGGCACTATAGAATGTTCCTGGCCTGTCTTATACAGTATTTCCCGTCTTGGTCCTAGAAGCAACCGTGTCTTTAAATGAAACTCTGAATCTTTTATTGGAGAATAATACTAGGAGCAAAAATCAGGACACTAGATATTTTATAGCATGAGAGTGCCATTTATTTTACATCCTTCCACCTGACAGAGAAAGTAGAAATACGTGTATATAAATATAACATATACAATTATTTATAAATATCTGTATATGTAATTATTTTAATATTAATCCAACCATTAATCCAGGTTGAACTGGTATCTCCAATTGTATTCCTTTATAATATTGATTATTCTTGTTAAGTATGAATTCCCCTTGTTTATATTTAATTCCCACTTTAATGATGACAAAACTGGCCTTCACATCTACCATCCATTTACAGGGATATCTCAGGTCATGAACTGAATTCTTTCCAAGCTTCTGGTCATAACCGAATTAGACGAGAACCAAATCAAATTTCCTCACAAGGTCAGTTTTGAACCTAACCATTGATTTTATATCAGAATTAGCTCATATCCACTGTGCACAGTGATATGTATAGCTCCTTGGTCTTTGCTTCTTATAAACTCTGCCATTTCCAAAGGAATTTTGGTTGGCACCCTTTCTCTCTACTCTCTTTAGTTAAGATATTTTTCAGATATTTTATAATAACAATTAGACTCTTTTGTCACAGTCAGTATTCCTTAATAGAAACCCCCAATCTTTCAAATAACTTTCTCAATCAAATACATTAAAGTTCACTTTTTGTTCTGCAAAGTTTACTACGTCATGACAAATGTGACATCACATATCTACCATCGCATTATACTACAGAACACTTTCACTGACCTGAAAATTCCTAGCTAAAAATTATCTATTCTATTTTCTTCCTCTCCTAAGCCCCGAGAAATCACTTATTTTCTTTTTATTTATTTATTTATTTTTTTTAGGTTTTTTGAGACAGGGTCTCGCTTTTGTGGTTCAGGCTGGCCCTGAGCTCAGCCTCAAACTCATGTCACAGCAATACTCCTGCCTCTGCCTCCCGAGTGCTGGGATTACAGGCGTGAGCCACCACGCCCGGCACTGTGGTATGTGGTACTGGTTGCTGCTGGGTGTGAGTCTCCACACACAGTATTGTTATGTGGTTACCGGGGAATCGAACCCAGGCCCTTGCGCTTGCAAGACAGGCGCCGGAACCACTGAGCTAACTCCCCGGCCCTTTATTTCTATAATTTAACCTTTCACAGGTTGCAATGTAATTGGATTTATATACTATATTGCTTTTCCAGACTGGCTTCTTTCACATAGAAATATGCCTTATTTTGCCTTCCACGTTGGCTATTCATTTTATCCAGAACTTCTTAAATAGAATCTTACAGTTTTCCCCACTGTACTTGGCTCTTAGTTTGGAGCCTGTTGATATTGCAATGAGATGTGGGGTTGGCGAACTAATTTATAATCTCAAAGTTAAATTTTTGTCTTTTAATGGGTCTTTTTCTCTGTCCTGACACTTTCATAAAGATTTCTTAGATTTTTCTTTTCTTCCCTTAGAGGAGACAGAGGGTTAGAGGGAGCACAGTTTGGGTTATTGTCCTTCTCTGAGGTTGGTTCAAACTTTGAATTGAGGAACAATGTTAAGACCTTGCCAAAACAGTTGAAGGTTTAGTCACTTATTTTCTATTATTGATCTTCAATTAAGAACAAAATTGTTTCAGAAATTTGATCCTAACAAACTCTAACAATATGAAAACTGTAACAAAAGTCAAAGCTATCTGTTGGACTGGCTTTTCATCAGCAGGACAGTGAGGCAAGCTTGCAGAATAATTAATTAAAAATATAAATATGGCTCCTTAAAATTCAAAAATACAGAAAAGTAGAAGCAAAAGAATACAAACCATACCTTTCTCAGGACCAGCGATAACTTGTTAATCAGAAAATATTTTGTTGCAACTAAAATCTGCTTTATTTTGTCTGCTTGAAGTCACATATTGTATTCAATTTTCAGGCTTGCTGTTTTCACTTAAAGTCTTATTATAAGAATTTTTTAAGATATTAAGTACGTCCATGGACACTTCAATGGCTATATATTCATATAGATATAATTTTATAGATTATTTTTATGTAAATTATGCAAGCTTATTAAAAATGTAGACAAAAATATAGGAGAGATTGTGAAAGTGCTTCCTCAGAGAGAACACTGCATATGTGAGCCATGATTGTCTGACTGTCAGGTCAGACGACCTGGCTGTATGGTATTGCATACTGATCACACATCTACTGCAACAGACTGAGAGAGGAAAATGTCAGTGTCTGTCAAGGATGCCCAGAGACACTATGAGCAACCTGGAGGCCCAGACACTCCAGGGATGTGGAGTGTCTTGTGGATGTAAAGTTGGCCGATCCATTCAGTAATTCATAAAAGAACTCTTTCTTGATTGGTTTGTGGTATCTCTATATAGTTCCTTGAGGCAGTTGTGGACCCAGGGGTTGCCATCTGGCATCAGGAGAAGTCCGTGGATTTAAATACATAGCCTTTAAATTTGTTATTTCTTTCTACTTAAAATATTTAGGGAAGTCCTATTTTCTTCTCCATTCATTTTAACATATATCCATAGGCAACTAATAATATGCCAAAGACTATGAGTGCAACAAAGTATCAGCCCTGAGAGAATAAGAATTTGGAGAGAAGATATTAAAAGGACAGAGTGCTATGGAATGTTGTAAATGATAGGTACATATACATATGAAATAAGCAAAAGTGAAGAGAAATGGCTCAGACAGACACAGTTTAAGCTGGATTTTATTGAGTGAGGGAACATGTGGAAGATGAAAAAGGCGTGAAAATGCATATGTTCTCCTGCACTCATATTGGCCAATACAGTTTGTGTCATCCAGGATCCCTAGAGGCACCCAGAGGATGATAACAGCCACAGATCAGGTGTATTTCTGTCCTGCTTTCTTCCAGCTTTGCTGCATTATTTCTGGCAATGGCTGGCCTCTGAACACCCGAATGCAATTTTGGAGGCTGGCACAATCACTGTGACATTTTGGGAAAATAGCAGGTGATAGTGCCACGCAGAAAGAAATGGGGAGAAATGATCAGAAATCTAGCATGGAAACTACTGCAGAAGTTGACAAAAGAGTTGAGAAGGTCTGCACTAAGGTGCTGGGTGATCTCAAGACAAGAGGACCTATTTGAGGCAAATACTTTGAGACTCAGTGGTGAGTTAAAAGATTTGCAAGCAGAGTTGAGTACTAATGGGAGTGATGTCAGGAAGATGAGAATATTGGGATACTGGCAAGAAGGGAGCAAATAGTGAGGTTAAAATAACAGGCTTGACTAGATTCAGGCATTTGTTTCCTGAAGGAAACTAAATTGTGTCTACATACCTCCTGGCATTTTTATCAAGGGATTTAAAATTATTATGAATTCTTTAAAACTTCTATGTATAGCACAATAAAATATTGTCCAGGAGTTATGAGGAATTAACAATGGAAGAGTTAATCTACAACTGTCAGATAATTTATTAATAATAGGAAGAAGGAAGCTTTCAGCCAATGCTTTAAAAATATTAAACCAATCCTAAGTGAAAATATTTGGCAAATACCTAATGGTGGAGAAGATACGAGGCATTTGAAAATAAATACAGAAATAGCAGGTTCAGTTGTTTATGCAGATTTTCTTTTTGAGTTTGTTATTCATCCTGGCAAAATTCATTTCTGAAAGGGTAACTTTGTACACCATTACTGAAGTCAGTTCCGAAGGCTAATGTGTGAGGGATGATTTTCCTGTCATTTGTCACCAAGGAGGCTGTACTTCCACTGCTGTGATTATTTCAAGGTGAAAGGTGAGAAGAAATGTTCCTGAGGGTCTATTCAGCTGGATGTCAGTGTTGGTAATCTCAGTCGCTATGGTATTTGAGCCTGTTGGCTCTGAAAGGATTTACTCTTTTTCACAAAGAAAGAGCAGAATGGTGGTGGCAATGATAAAAAGAAATGAGATTTAGAAAAAGTGGATTTCTGTGTCCACAAAATAGCTTTTTATTCAGGGAAGCTTTAATGGGAATTAGTGGTATTGTTTCACATAAAGGGCTAGATTAACGTAGCACCATGAAAGGTAGATGTATTTATAGTCTGAAAATTTTTATTTCTCTCTGACATTATTTGAAGAATTAAAAAATTGAGGGAAAGTATAAGGCTGTTTCTTGTGTTATTATTTGAACATTTCTATTTCACACTTACAAACATAGAAAGATTTAGTTTAAATATTATTCCTAGAAGGATGCTTTTATGTGCCTGAGATAATGATGGAAAGAAGGTTAACCAGGAACTAAGAAACTAGAAGTATATTCTTTTCTGTGATTTCAGTTAAAGCCAATCATTTCATTGTTTGATATGATTTCTAAAAATGATGGCAGAAGACAAGCACTGGGCAGATAGATCTCTTCATCTGTGCTGAGGAAGTTATAATATACCAAGGTAATATGTTTTCCACCCCAGTGTATCACTAAAGATACAGTATAAGCTCTTTAAAAACTTACAGATTTAGAGAAAAGAAATAGATCTTATTTTATTCTAATTATTTAAGATCTTGTACATGAGATGTCACAGATATGATTTAACCCATTCATTTTATAGACAGAAAACAGGCCTGCAGATATGAAGTATCCCCTTCAAAGTCTGGTGGCTAGTCCTTGGCAAAATTGTGCAATTTATTTTGTCAGTTATATTTTTTGGGTAGTCAGAATTCACTCAAAGATTGAGGGCTTTTAAAAGTTGATTTTAGGGCTAAGGATGGAGACTGGTGGCAAAGTACTTGCTTAGTGTACGTGAGTGCTGAGTTAGATCCCTAGCACTGTAGAGACAGACAGAGATATTAATGTTGATATTTACTATTATCTCAGTGCAGAGTTCACTGTCCATATTAGTCACTTTCTCATCTCTGGAACAAATAATGGATGCCTACAAATTGAACAGAAGTTTATTTTGGTGCATGGGTTCAGTCAATGGTCTCGGCCTCCAAGGCAGACACAGGATGGTGAGAGGGCATGATGGGAGCAAACTGCTCTTGTCATAGTGGCCAGGAAGGGAAGAGAGAGAGAAGGGAGGACGTGCAGACCAGGATACACCCTTTCAAGCTGTGTTCCTAGTGATTCACCCCTTCTGACCAGACCCCACTTCTGAATGGGAGGCTTTGGGGGGACATTTTAGATCTAAACCATAGTGTCTATCCCTGACTCCCCAAAGGCTCATGTGTATCTATGAAAATGCAGGGCTACTAGGCCTTCTTCGGAAATAATAATAAAAGTCTTGGTGATGTAAACCCTCTTGGACCTGGCTGCAATGGCCTCTGAGTGCCCATATGGCTGAACTCAAGGACATATTTCCCTCAGTTGTCCTGAATGAAGCACATTTCGGGAACTTTCTTATAAAATGAAAAGTTTGTTATTTTCCATCATTGAGCTTGTGATTGTTGAGGTCTTGCTGATTTCTGAGGTGCTCTGAAGGCATCTTTATTCTTTGCAATCTACAAAGTACTTGGCCTCTTTTTAGTGCTAATTTTATCAGCAACCATGATTTCCTTTGCACCAACTTTGCAAGACTTTCTTTTGGAGTGAAACTGCAAACATTTCAGACCATTCTGTTATTTTCTTTTGATTCCCAGGGTAAATCTGGCTAAAACTATCTAGCCATACCCATGCCACAACCCAGACATTGGGTGCCTTGAAATTTCATTGGCCAGATTAATTAGTCTCCCTTAATCTCAGTCTCCCATAAAGCATTAGGACACAGGTAAAATACAAGCAATTTGTCTGCCAGGGTGTAACACATTGGCCACTAGTCCATATGCCAGTGAAATTCTTATTGTCAGCTAAACCCTCCTGAGCCTAATCTTTACTGTTCTCATTCTTACCAATATTGTGGTCTTCAGAGCTCTGAGGTACCTCAAGCACTGCTCACTACATTTCTAGGCCTTCTCAGGCTGACATCTCCAAACCTTCCCCAGCTACTCATTTGACCTAATTCCACAGGTTTATAAATTACAGAGTCAGGTAATGTCACAGCCATGACCTTACTCTCAGTACAAATTTTTCTGTGTAAGTAACTTTATATAGGAAGAGGGACTCATTTTGGTTCACATAGTCAATGGCTCAGTTCATAGTTTGTTGGCTTCAGCATAGAAAAAGAATGGTGGGAGGGCATGGTGTAGGAAAGCTGCTTCCTGGCCATGAAACCCCGGAAATGGGTGGGGGCAAGGACAGAAATATAGCCTTCCACATCATGCCCCTAGTGGCTCGCTCCTGCCAACTAGGGCTTACTTTTGAAGGTGAGAGTTTGAAAAACATATGGATCTAAACCGTAAGACCAACTATTTCACTGTGGGGGTAAAAGTCAGAAAATTAGAGGAATGTAGTAAAAAGGGAAGTTTAATGATGAATATTAATGATGTACAGGTCAGAAGTGTGAATTTACATCGAACTTCACTGCTTCTGGGATTTTGGGTAGTCAGCTTCCTGAAGGATTTGGATTCCTTAACTAACAGTTGCTTTTTGATATATGGAGGACATTTCTTGGACTCCCAACACAAACTGCCCCATTTTTGGTGACAGCAGCTTGATTACTGGTTTGGAAAGCTACTCCTCCACCATGGTGAGGCTGTCATCCAAAGTATCCTTCTCTTTGGCTAAACAGTAGACATGTCTCTTAAGCTAGCCCATCAGAGCCTTGCTTTGGAACTTTTTTTTTCCTGAAAGGAGTATAAAAGGATGAAAGTACATTTCTTGTTCCTGGCTCATGTTTGGATACCGTGAAGTTACATCCACCTGTTCTCCCTATCCCCAGTTGGCTTCATGGAGTTGCTTTTGTTCACACGTGGACAGATCTAGATACTTTTTGATTTACGACGGGTTATGTTCCAATAAACTCATTGTAAATTAAAGGTAAAAATGTATTTAACATACATTAACTTCATGTATTAGCCTAGTTATATTTAACCTAACAAAGACAACCAAACAACACCATACACTGTGTAGTTATCAATGTTTACCCTTGTAATCTCAAGACAACTGGCAGAGGTAACTTGCAGCCACTACTCAGTATTGTAAGAGAGCAATTATATGACATGATTGTATCATGTAGTAGTAATACAGGAAAGGATCAAAATGCAAGGTTCAATTCATAGATTTTACTAAAATCATAAGTACTACCTTTGCACCATTGCAAGTTAGAAAAATTGTAAGTTGAATTATCCTAAGTCAGGAACTGTGTATCTGTACACAGTTTCCTTTGTAGTCTTCCCTGAAATTCTTTTAACCACTAAAGATCAATATATTTCTACTATTTCATGTTTCCATTGAGGCTAGCTAGATTTAGTTTCTATTGCTTATGATTTAGATGAATATATTCAGAGTTACGAAGCTAACATAAAAAATAAGCCTTCAATCAGACGATGTTGTTACCTGTTACATCTTTCATTACATTACATCTTTCATTTTTCTGTGCATGCTAAACTTTATATTTAGCAGTTCTCATATGCAGTCTGTTCGGTGTTGCATATCTCATCTAAGTAGTTATACAACATGTCTTTAGTCTGTAAAATTTTGACTAGAAAATGTTATCTCTTACAACATTTACAGTTCAAGGGCAGACATAATGTTGATTCTTTAGAGAAAGAAGAGATACAAAAAAAGGAAATATGCACAAGACCTTACAGACTGCTAAGAATAACTTCAGCCAGAGAGAGATGCTTGTAAGTGGAGGCTCCGTATTTTCTTCTTTTTTTTTGAGACAGGGTCTCACTTTGTGGTTCAGGCTGGCCTCAAGCTCAGCCTCAAACTCACATCACAGCAATCCTCCTGCCTCTGCCTCCCAAGTGCTGGGATTCCAGGCATGAGCCACCACGCCCGGCACTGTGGTATGTGGTACTGGTTGCTGCTGGGGTGAGTCTCCACACCCAGTATTGTTATGTGGTTACCAAGGAATCAAACCCAGGCCTTTGCGCTTGCAAGACAGGCGCCAGAACCACTGAGCTAACTCCCTGGCCCATATTTTCTTCTTGACTAATGCCAAATCAGAAGTCCAAGGAGAATTTGAGAACTCTAAATTTTGCTGTCCTACCCAGGTACCCAAGTTTGTGTCTCTTGTATGGAAAGATGACTCTTCCCTGTGTTCCACTTTGATTTTCATACACTTTCTCCTCTCAGAAAAGTGTAGAGTAAATTTCAGGAATCTGCATTTCTAACAATGTTGCTCATCTGGGGAGCATGCTTTCAGTAGCATTCATCAGCATTATAACTTGAAGAATAAATTATCATTCTTGTTACTTAGTTTTGGGGGCACATGACCTTGAGGCAGGAGAGAATTAAGTTAGGATCATGACTGCAAAGGTAGACAGATAAAAAGTTAGGTAAGCAGCTCCTAGGAAAACGAGCTGGCAGTACGACAGTAGCCTGGGAATTGAGAATAAATTGGCCAAGGAAAGGACTTTGTAAACTCACTTATCTCTTCCTTTACAAGTGAAGCAGCAAGTCTGGTAAACCCAGTGAGGGACAGACAGTGTTCTTGTTTTGTTTCGTTTGATCACAGTGCTTCAGATATGGAAAGTCTTGGCAAAACTAGGAAGAAGCTTGAATTTTTTTTTTTTAACTCAGTGGACCGAGGGTGGGAATGTTTTCTATTCAATATGTTCCTCTTTCTAGGCTGAAGTATTGGGTGGTGGTCATTGACATAGTTCCCATTGCAGTCTGGAAGGAGAGAACTCTAAAGCCTGTGTAGCCATATTAAAATCACCTTCATGGCTCAGAATGATTGGATGGAAAAATGATCTGAGTTTAGATGTCCTAAGTTTCCAGTAACCTGGAAGATGGAAAGAATACAGAATCCCATCGCTCTTCTTGGAGGGAGGGAAAAGGTAGATGAAGATTCTAATTCTGGACTTTTCCAAAGGGTCTTTCTGTATGACAGGAATCAACTCCACAACCAAAGATGCTGGAGAGGATTCTGGGCCAGAGGCCAAAGTCCCAGGCCTCCTTGGGGAAGATTTAAGGAGAGCTGGGGTGGAGCTCCAGGAGCAGTGACTGGAACTCACTGGTACAGCGCCTCCGCCAAGAACATACAGTAGAATTCAACAGCAGTGGATGCCCACAGAATGATCTGGAGTGGACCAGACACCTGACTGATCAGTAGCCCAGAGAGCAACCAGGTTGGCAACTCTTTGTAGGGATCAACAAGGGCCCAGCAAGCAAAAAAACAATTTCAGTATTCCCCTTCAGTATCAAAAGGCTGTAGAAGTGTGTTCCTTTTATACATACTTCTGGGATTTTTTGAGGCATGGGAAAGATCAAAACTTTGAAATACTGAGGTTCATTTCAGTCTTTTAAGCAGAACCGGGTGAAATTACTGGTTTTATCTGAGGTTGCCTTGTAAGACTGATATTTCCTCTCTCCCATCCTTTACTACATAGTTACAGAGAAATAAAAAAACGCTTTTAACATACCACTGAGAGCGAAATTGTTGTTTTATGTGTTAGAAGAGTCCAAGAGTATCTGGCATCGCTCCAAAGAATGTCTTCAGCATTCTTGGTACTTTTCTCAGATCTGTGTTATCCGTGTTGACTTTAGTTTTAGGCAAGATTTAAGGCAACTACGGATAATCTCTTATGTCTACAGGTTCTAGCCTTGCTGGTCTCACACTACCTATCTGGTAGAAGTGTGGGGCTTTGTAACCGACTTATTTACTCTCTGGTGTAGAATCTTTTCAAAGGACAGTCTCCTGTGTTGTGAAAATACATGGAAGAGGAGAGCACCAGTGTCTGTAGGGGCCTTCGCCCCCTTCTTCACTTGACTAACTAATGTCTCCTTTAGCATTTATCTCAGGCAGTACTTCCTCTGGGAAAGCCTCCTTGTGCTGGATTTAGTGTTTTTGTATGACATCCGTATGAATATAATCAAATAATTTATTGTCCAAACCGAGACAACTTGAAGTTGAAGTTTTTGATGCTAATTTTTAAAATTATGCCAGAATAAGCTTGAATTGGAATTGCCGTGGCCAGTGTGGTCCATGGCCATCCTATATGTTGATGCTGTTTTATGATTATCACTGACTTGTGTGCTTCCCTAAGACCTGGTGAGTCATACAATAATCATAGCTTTCTCTTAACCAAATATTCAGTAAAGTGCTGTGCAGTGTTTGATTAGTGTTGAACAAAGAGGGTCCTCTCAGAGCTTAAGGGCCGACGGGCTCATTTAGTCCCCTTAGCTCTCCTTGGTCAGTACATGCTGCAGGTAGATCATTTCCTCCTGCTACTTAAGCTTGGATATGGCACATGTACATGTTTTCAGAGTCATCCTTCCTTCTGTCCAGTGTAGATGAGCACTACTGCCTGATCCTCTTCAGTGAAAACTGAACCACTGACAAAAAAAGCTGCTTCTACTACAGTTTAAATTCAGTTGCTAATCTTTTGCTTTATCTTTATTTGAAAATTCCTATTTCATATGTATCCCACTGTAAACCAACAGTTCTAAACATAGTAATAGCTTAATTTATTTTGCTTTTTATAGCAGGTTTGTATATAAACGCACTTCAAAGTATAATCTTCTAAACTTGCAGATATTCATAATCATTTAGAAATGATAAAAAAGTTGTCAAATACTTGTAATTACATAAATTGTCACTGAAATTGCAGGAAGCTTAGAAAAGCGTTATGGCTGTTTCGTTTTGTTTGAATGCTCCTATGTGTGCTATTGAGAGCTTTGATAAATCAGGAGGGATGTAAGATGGAAATGGCCGTAGTGTTTAAGTTATGTTACTTTTAAATCCATTTAATTAACTATTTTCACAAACATGGTGTTCTTTTATAAAAAAACATTTTTAAAATCAGTTTTTTTCCATGTTTTCCTTCATAGAACCTCCCTCCCCCTCAAATTATCACTGCATGCTTTTGTATTTCTCATTATTTGGTTTTTTTTCCCAATGCATGTATATAATTATATGTTCACGTTGTCATGGTGATTCAGGGCTAGAACTGTGAGACTGTTGTAATCACTTGCCTATGCTTGAAACCTGCTGTCCAGCTCAGCCACATTGGCCGTGTAGATGGTCAGATGGTCAGTGTTTGACTTCCAGGAATTAATCTGTTAGAATATTCTCAAAAATACTTTTGGTCAGAATTTATATAATGTATAACCTTACTGCTCATCTTATTACATTTAAATTTCATTATAATCCACATTCTCTTCTTCTTTCTTCAGCCTCATTAAGTTAGAGAACCTTTCTTCCCAGCTGACATTGTTCCTCCTGTTTATAATTTCTTTAAAAAAGAATATATTAATTTTTAATTATGAAAGTAATTTATGGATATATTAAGTAATCAGAAATATAGTAATTCATAAAATAAAAATTTTCTCCACCTTAGTCCTCCCCCAGATTTAAGTCATACGATAAATACAATTAATGTGGATATGAATAGGTTTCCAACATTTCCTTTATACCACATATTTGATGATTCTTAAGACACCGTGTGCCATGTCGACTTTACTTACTATTTTACAGACATCTTTTGGTGGCTGTACATATTGATCAACCTCATCCTTCATAACATCTACACAGTTTTCTACTCTAAGATGTAGCACAATATCTTTGCTAAGTCCTCTAATTCTTTGCTTTATTATCGTTACCTATTTTTCTAATTGCCAATTATAATAGCACAGGAGTATATTGAGCCCATGTCTTTTTGGAATTTTATGTATGTTTCTGTGGGAAATCTTAACTTCAAGCTTCATGATTCCAATCTATTTGAATATTCCTTTGGTGAACATTCTCCCAAAAGGCAGAAGACGTGTCTGGAGGTATCCCAAGGATGTGACTTTATGTGGAATAATGATCCTTATTCTTTTTTTTTTAGGTTTTTTGAGACAGGGTTTCGCTTTGTGGTTCAGGCTGACCCTGAGCTCAGCCTCAAACTCACATCACAGCAATCCTCCTGCCTCTGCCTCCCGAGTGCTGGGATTACAGGCGTGAGCCACCACGCCCAGCACTGCGGTATGTGGTACTGGTTGCTGCTGGGGTGAGTCTCCACACCCAGTATTGTTATGTGGTTACCGGGGAATCGAACCCGGCCCTTGCGCTTGCAAGACAGGCGCTAGAACCACTGAGCTAACTCCCTGGCCCATGATCCTTACTCTTGCAGTTAAGGATCTGAAGATGAGATCACTCTGAATTAGTTTAGGCCATAGACCTACATTTGGAAATCCTCCATTGAAAATTATTTTTTCATTTTCTTTTTATACCTGTTTTATTGATTAATAGGACTCTTTAAAATATATTGTGCATGAGTCATTTATTGGCTGTATGAACTATTCTTTAACATTTCATTTTTTAAAATGATTGAAGGTCTGGGGTGTAGCTCAGTGGTAAAGTACTTGCCCACCATGTATGAGACCCTGGATTTTAACCTTGACACTGAACAAGAAAAGAAAAACATTGATACTTGTCTACAACATATCTTAGTATTAAGAAATATATAAGATTTTGAAAAGCCATGTAAACAAATGCAATAGCATATACAAATCATAGTACTCTAAAAATTCCAGTTATGTGTTCACCAAATCTTCCCAAAAATCAGTAAATCTTGACAAAAATATTATGAAATTTAAAAACTGGATGTTTACCAGAGGCATACAAAAAATTGAGCACAGTTATTCATGAAAACTACTAGCCACTGTGGGAGAGTAGTCAGAATTTGCAGCTTTTCAGCCAGGGATGCTCCTGTCTCCAATTTCCTCCCCAATTCTGTCACTATAGTATCTCTACCAAGCTGGGGCTAACTGTGAGAACCAGAAGTTTTATTACTTAAGGAAATTGATTTGATTTGGTACAAAATACAACAAACAAGACAACCTCTTGCTACCCCAAAACTTGATGCACTAGGTATTGTCAGAAACAGTAGCAGTCTTACTAGAAATGGACAAGAAAGACAAACATCACACATCATCTGAAGGTGTGATCCTTGTTTCTGCAGCCCACCAAGAAATTAATCAGAGATAGTCAGGGGCTGAAGGATTATGGTCAATGCTGGGAAGCTCTCCTATATTCTCAGTGAGGTAGAAGTCTGTGGATATACACAGGTCTGTGAATATGCTCAAGAGAGGCTGGCCCTTACCTCCCATGTCCATGGCTTAATGTGAAATAATAAGGAAAAACAGAGGAAAGATAAAGTAGTTCAGTAAGAACAAAAGCTGGAAAATACTTACAAATTGTTTGAGATTGAACACATAAAGATCCACTGGCAATGTTTAGAAATGTTAGTGGCTCCAAGTGTTTGAGTATTTGATCAATGGGTAAAAGTGCTTCCACAACTAAATTCCCAAGAATCAGCCTTAAAATGAAAACAAAACAAAAAAATGACTGGCTAAAAACACCAATGACTACAACAGAGAGTAGTTCAAGTGAGCCAGGAAGCCAAATTTTAAAAAGTACTCAAGAGGAGAAGAATCCAGAGTTTCTATAGTCTGTTACTTAAATATTTACTTAAAAATTCAAAGGAAACAGAAATATGTGACCCATACACAGGATCAAAGTAATTAATCGACAGTCTCTTAGATGATGTGACTGTATACTCTCAGTGTTCGTACTCTCATTGAATCATCAAAAGAGACCCTCAGGAAAAACATAGAAATGACATAGAGCTCATTGGGAATATTATTGCTGGAAAGCAACGTATTTGAAATGGAAAATTTCACTACAGATAGTTAAACTACTGGTCAGAGTGAACAGGGAAACAATTCAGCAAACTTGAAGATAGATCAGTAAAAAGGAAAGTGGTGAGAGGTAAGTCAATGGTAGAGCACGCAACACGTGCAAAGCTGTGGATTCAGTCTCCAGCACTGCAAGAAAGGAAAGGGAGTATGAGGCAAAGGGGGGAGGAAAAGCCTCAGAGATCTGCAGGATTAAACACATCAACACTGTGCAATGGGAGTTCCAGCAAGACATGAGAGATAGTAGACAATATGAATAGAACCATATCTATTGAATAAACTGAGTAATAATTTAAAACTTTCCAACATAGGAAATGTTAAGATAAAGGAGTTCACGGTGAATTCTGCAAAATACTTCCATAAGAAATCATACCAACTCTTTTTAGGTTTTCCAGAAGATAAAGGTGAGGGAATCATTTCTAACTCATTCTGTGAGGCCAGTATAATGCTGAAATAAAAATAAAACACATTAAAAGAAAGCCACAGATCAATATCTTCCACAAAAAGAGAAAAATTTCTATTTTAAAAATCTTTAATTTTTATAAGCTTCACTAAAATATCAGCAAATTGAATCCTATAATGTGCAAAAAGAATTATGTGACACAACCAATGGGATATGTATGTGGTGTGTAAGATTTGCTTAACATATGGAAATAATTTAAGGTAATCTATTACGTCAACAGGCTAAAGAATAAAAATCTCATAATCATATCAGTAGAGGCAGAGAAACCATTTGACAAATCCCATTACCCATTTACTCATATGATTAAAAACTTCCCAGAAACTAGAAATAGAAAGGACATTTCTCAACTCAGTAAAGAATGTCTATGAAAAGCATATGCTGGAATCATACTTGATAGAGAGAAATACAAAGTTTTCCCATTAATATCAGGGAAATGCAAGCGTGCCTTCTTTTACCATTGCTTTTCATCATAATACTGGAAGCTGTAACTAAGGTAATAAAAAAGATTAATAAAAACTATTCTGATCAGGAAGGCAGAAATAAAGCTCTCTGTTCACAGCTGACAGTACTGTATACATAAAAAAATCTGAAAGAATAAAGAACAACAATAAAACCACAGTCCAGAAATCCTGGAATAAACAAGCCATTTTAGCAAGACTGCAGAAATTAATGTGTCATAGTGAAACACTTTTCTATAGATCAGCTGTATTAGTCATTTTTCTTATCACTAAACAAGGCACCCAAAACCTGCACCTTATAGGAAAAGATGTTTAATGTACCTGATGATTTCAGAAATTTCAGTCCGTGTATGGATAATTCCAAGACAGAAATGTCATGGTGGAAGGGTATGGTGGAACAAAACTACCAAATTCATTATGGTTGGAAGGTAGACTACAGAGAAGATCACCAGCGAAAGATGTATGCATTAAAAGTGCGGCCCCCATGACCCATGTCCTCCAATGCACTCTATCTCCCACCAGCACATTCAAGTATGAGCATCAGTAGTTTAGTCCACTGTTATGTATAGAATCCCATAATCTGATCACATTTCCAGTAGTTTCTCTTAGCCAATTTAGTTGAAAATTAATTGGCACGATTCACCTCTTGCAAATCTCGCCCCTTGTCATATCTCCTTAAATCATGCTTTATCAAGTTACATATTGCCAGTCAACAAAATAAATATTCCTGTTCCAAAGGAAGTCATAAAGGTATAGAAAAGAATAGGACCAAAGCAAGACCAAACCCCAGTATGGAAAAGATTAGATACTGTAGCTTCATGTCCTACATCTGAGGCACATGTTGGTGAGATGATTATTCCAGATAGCTTGTGTGATCCCACTCCAGTCACCTTCCTGGTTGCAATACACATGACCTGTCTGTCTCTAGCTGGGTCTGACTGTAGCCTGTAGATTTCTTCAGCTGACATTTAGTGTCCTGGCATCTCCAAGGTCCTGGTGTCTCCGCTTTATATACATGATTTCCATTTGTGATTGTTTGACTTCAAGGCAGAAACATCATGCCAGGTGAACAGGACAGAGTAAAGCTGTTGACTTTATGGTGTCTGGGAAGTACAGAATAGGGCAAGAGTACTAGTGAGAGATGTACCCCCTAAAGAAATATCTCCAGTGACTCACGTTCTCCAACTGGGCCCTACAAACACCATCCGCTATGAACACAAATGGATTAGTCCATGATGAGACAGCACCCCTATGATCCAGCTACTTCTCTAGGAGTCCCTCAGTACAATCGAATTGACAGGATTGCCTGGCAAATGAGCAATGAACAAGTGAAATTTGAAATTAAGATGATTATTAAGTGCATTAGCACATGGAATGAAACATTTGCTAAGAAATATAACAAAATACAAATTCTATGTGAGGAAAAGTATAAAACTCTGATAGATGATATCAAAGAACTAAATAGTGAAATACTCCATGTTCAAGAATAGGAAAATGTGATATTGTCATGATATTATTTCCCCTAACTATCTATAGATTCAATGGAATTCAAGTAAAAAGCCTACCAAATTACTTTGTGAATAATGGCAAACCGATTCTAATGTTTATAAGGAGAAGCCAACGATCTAGTACAGTTAACTCAACACTGAAGAAGAACAAAGTCAGTGAACTGACACTACCTTCTCAAAGCAAGTCCCTGACCATTATTTGTAATGTATCACCTTGACCGTTCACAGTTTCAGAGGGCTTAGACCATGTTAAACTAGCTCCAGAGTAGAAATAGCATGGTATGGGAACATAATGCAGGACAGCTGTTTGACCATTGACATATTGGAAGCAGAGAGAAAGAGGATAAATTTTTGGATGAGACACAGCATTTAAATTCATGCTCTGACTGATCCACTTCTTCAAACCAGGCTTCTGACCATTAACCATAACATATCAACTTGACTGGATTAGTAAAATGTCTCAAAGATTGGTAAAGCACAGAATGGGGTGTATATAGGAGATGATTGGCATGTGGGGTAGCAAACTGACTCACTCAAGTTGTGTGTGGCACCAGTAGGCTTGTAGCCTGAATGGAATAATACAGGCAAAGAAGAATGATGTTTACCTGTTTTAGAAGAATGCCAGTGTTCTTCAGTGAGTATGTCCTTTTCCTTTGCTGGCATCGCTTGTGGACACATAGATCTGTACTTTCTCCAGAACTTCAATGAAAACTTGCTCTAGCAACTTTCTTGGAAGCCTCCAAGCTTTCCATTTTGGACTGGTGCTGCGTCCTTCATCTCCCTTATTCTTCAGGTTCCATCTTGTTGGCTGGACAACTAGCAGATGCTCTGGCTCTCCAGTGCACAGATGGCTATTATGGACTCTTCAACCTTGGAACTTATTAGGCCTAACTAATAAATGGCTTTGTGTAGCTATGTATACATTTTCTATTGATTTTGTTCCTCTAGAGAACCCTATTAAAACAGAAACTGGGTAACAGGGAAGCAGCATTTTAGCTGTCACTGCAATTGATCTGACTGAAGCTCTTCTGAGATGATGCCTTCTAGCCAGAATGCTGATAGAAGTGTGGATAGTAAAGGCCAAGATCCTGAGATTTCAGATTCAAATGAGGACTATTTTGGAAACTTAATGAGAGGTCTTGGTTGTTTCACTCTGGCCAAGATTTTTATGCATTTTGTCCATGTTCTAAGACTGCCTGAGGCTTAATTTAAAAGTAGTAAACTAACTGACTTGATGGAGGAAATTCCAAAATAGCTCACCATTCTGGCTGTGGCATAGATACTGCTAGCTGCTTTCATACAAATTTGCAGTGTAAATCAGTGATAAAAAGTGGAGCAGAAAAGAATTTTAAAAACTTATATTAGCATTAAAAAGAAACTAAGTACTTTTAATTAAGAAAGTGAGAAATATCCTTTGAGGGCTTTTCAGGAAATGACCAGACTCTATCTACTACAGGATCAATGGTACAACACTTTGAAAGACTTTGCTCTGGAAAGAGAACCCCAGAGTATCTTGACCACTGAGGACCACCTAAAGAAGTATTTTCCTGTATTAAGCCTCTGACATTTAGAAATCATTGCAGTTATTATCCAAAGGGGCTAGAGTACTGGTTGAGCTGGCAGAGGACCTTGGCGTCATTCACTTGGTGCTATTTTCTCAGGAATTCAGAATGCAAGAGTTATAGCATGATGGAGGCTTCCACTCAGATTTCTGAAGAAGCGCAGGAGTGGGGAGGGGTATGTGACAGGGTCACAGTCTCTGTCACAGCCTGTATAGGGTGGTTCTTTAAGCTGTAAGAGTGAAGCTGAAGGTTCAGGGGAAAACCAAAGAAGGTGGAGATGCCAATCATGTGGAACATATTCAGAGAAAAATCAGAGGCAGAGTGGATCTTGTGAAAGAGAGAGGCCATGTGGGCTACAATTAGCAAACTCAAAAGTGTGGGGCTGCCAAAGCCCACTGGAGTTCATGTCCCACCACAATCCACCCCAAGTGTTCAGTATGGCACTTCATGACAGTATTTGCCTTGCTAAGTTTTGGTTCAGTTTCTTTCTATTCCCCTATTCCTTCTTTCAGGAGCTGAAAAGTTTGTTGTGTGCCATTTTATGTTGGCAGCGACAAGAGAAATATAATTCCCAACCTGTTAGATGTCAAATATGTCAAGGTTGTGGTCCCACAATATCAAGGAATGACATGATGAACCAAAGGAAGATGTTAGAAGAGTTTTATCTGAAACAAAAAGAACAGTAGCTTCTGGATTTCCAGGAGGGGTCTTGAATGGGATGACCATCGAGGGGTAATTTAGACAGCAAAGACACAATGTGGATACAATGTGATTCAAACTATAGACAACTTATAGAATTATAAGTATAATCAGTTAGAAAGAGAAACAAGTCACACAGCAGTTTTATGGAAAGAACAATGGCATATTTGGGGAAGGGATAGGTCCAGATGCTCTGGTCATCCACCCTAGTGTCCAATGCCTATCTGGACTAACTGGGCTAGGTGATAATTACAGAATAAATTCAAGTTACTGTTTATCCCCTCGGGAGGTGTGTGGGCCTGGCCATGACATTTATACCTCCAGCTACGATTCTGATGTCTTTATTTTGTAATGACTTTCTTGAGGACCCAATCACTCTCTGATTCTATATGAATTTTTATTTAACTTAGAAGCCTATAATAGTACTATTTACCTTTCTTTTTCATTTTTATAGAAAATCATGTCTAAATGTTTGCTTTGAGTCTCAGAGGCAACATTAGACTTGGAGTTTTCAAAATTGCTGGGACTGTTAAGATTTTGGCACCTCAAAGAGACATATTAGAAGTACAATAGATAAATATCAGTGTTTTGGAAGCCAGAGTTGGGATGCTACAGTTTAGATCTAAATGTCTTCAAAAAGTTTGATTTGTTCAGAGGTAGGGTCTTGGAAGATAATTGGATCCTGAATGATCTATAATTATCAGTAGAGGAGTCTATTGATACTTTTCTTGCCTTGGAGCCAGCCAAGTACTCAAACCAATGAATACTGTAAAACAAAAAAGTTAACCTGTTTTCCTTTATGTTGTAGGCATCTCAGCAACAATAAAATAATTGGTACATGTTGCATATTGACAATCAACAGTACAAGATAAACATTCCCTTTTCAAAAGGGAAGAGTAAAAGGACAGGAAAGAATAGGATCAAAGCAAGACCAAGTTCCAGAATGACAAACATTACCTTAGCTTTGTATGCTGCACCCCACACATGTAGTGGTGAGATGAGAGTTCCAGAGGACTCAGGTGCACCCAGCCTTGTGGCCTCTTTGGTTGTAGCACACACTGCTTATCTCTGGCGGGCTCTGCCTGTAGCCTGCTGCTTTCCTCAGGAGATGCCCCACAGTCTCTCCAATTACCCGGAGTCTGTACTCCTACTTAATTTCCATAGCTTTGCACACTACCCTTCCAGGAACATATTTACTGGTCTCCCAGGCCTTCCTTTGGAACATGACTGAAAGCTTCTACGACTCCATAGATCTTGCATTCTACATTCCCCTAGTGGATATTCCAAGGTCTTCTTCCAGTCTGAGCAGTATTCAGTGGAAATCTTCATTCTCATCTAAAATCTCATAAGTGTAACCTTTTCTGTGTTCATCATGTTTTCTGTTGCTGTGACAAAATACCCAAGATCTGCCACTTACAGGAAGATGGATTTATTTTGACTCACGGTTTTGTAAATCTCAGTCCATGGCTGGTTGGCTCAAAGGCAGGAACATCTTCAAAGAATGGCATGGTAAGGAGAAGCTGCCCACTTTGTGGTGGCTGAGATGCAGGCCTAGAAAAATGAGACATATGACTTCCAAAGATATGCCCCTAGTGACCCACCTTCAATAACTGGGTCCCACCTCCTATTAGGGAAGGAGAATGAGACAAAGTGCGGGAGGGTGATAGTGATATTGCATAATAGGGAGAGTGGCTATGGTCAGAGTATCTTCCATGTGTATATGAAAATACCACAGTGAAACCCACGATTTTGTAGAATTAATATGTACCAATAATTATAATTTAGAGAAATAAATGCTTTTTTGTGAAAGATCTGCATTCTAAGATTGCAAGTATGTTTTAAAAGCAAGGAAAGAGCTGTTATTTTGCTCTCTAAAAATAAAATCAAGTCCGAATAAGTGGACAAAAGTGGATTAAAAAGGCATACATTTATTATTGTTGTTAAATTGGCCATTTGGTCCCTTTTATCCTTGGATAAGCAGCATGTTGATAGTCTTGTCTAGTATTTTAAAAAAATATTCACTTTTGTTGGTAAAGTTTTCTTCACCGAGTGTGTTTTTGTGCTAGGGTGGAGGAAAAGAAATAATTGTGGACTTAGGAATGGATAAAAAAATCCACTATCATCTGAATTGAAAAAGTAAAACACACACACACACACACACACACACACACACCACACACACACACACATCCTCTGCTATCATTATCATATTCCAGAGTGGTTTATTTATTATGGTTAGTGAAACCATTATCAAACGCGTACACTAGAGAATACTCTTGGTGTTGTGAATTCCAGGGGTTTCAATAAATGTAGGAGAGCATTATCCATCATTATATGTACAAAATTGTTTCATAGGTTTCAAAATACACTGTGTTCCACCTATTTATTTGTTCTTACTTCCTCTGTCAGTCCTGCCTGGAATTCACCAATGTTTTTTCTTGTTTTGAATGTTTTCTCAAATTAATACAGTTGGAGTTATGCAATATGTACCTTCCTCAGATTGGCTTCTTTCACTTAGTGATATGCATTTAAGGCTTCCTCTGTCTTTCTGTAACTTGAGAGTTCATTTCTGTTTCATGCTATTATCATTCCATGATATAGATATGTTGTAGTTTATTTATCTGTATTCTATAAGTCTATTCACCCAGAGAAAGACATAATGATGCTTCTAAGTTTTGATAATTATGAATAAAATGATTATAAACATTCCTGAACAGGTTTTGTGGTAGAACCAAAGAGGATAATTCATGGGTCACATGAGTAAATATTGTTAGTGCCTTGTAACATGATAGCTTTATTGCAGAAATGATGTATGTACAGGAGGGCAAGGTGCTCAGTAAGTTTTTGAGACTTTATTTTAATACATGTGCAGACAAGAAAGAAATCTCACTCACAGAACAGGCTATTACGGTATGCATGATTTTTTTTTTTTTAGGTTTTTTGAGACAGGGTCTTGCTTTGTAGTTCAGGCTGGCCCTGAGCTAAGCCTCCAACTCACATCACAGCAATCCTCCTGCCTGTGCCTCCCGAGTGCTGGGATTACAGGCGTGAGCCACCACGCCCGGCACTGTGGTATGTGATACTGATTGCTGCTGGGGTGAGTCTCCACACCCAGTATTGTATGTGGTTAACCGGGGTTTGAACCCGGGTCCTTGCAATTGTAAGACAGGCGCCAGAACCACTGAGCTAAATCCCCGGCCCCACAATATGCATGATTAAGCAGAATTTTCTTTTTTAAAAAAGTGAATGGCAACCATTAGCATTTTAAATTAAAATTTCCAAACCTGCATTTCATCATGATATGGTTATATACTTCTGCAGGAGATAAAGTGAGGAAGGAAAGTCTCAAATCCTCCCTCTTAGAGGTAATATTAGCAGGCAGTGTGTCCTGTATGGTATGATCTTGGTTTCTCCTCTGTACAGTATCCTGCCCCTTTCTGTTTTCACTTTATCTTGCACAACACTCCACACTGGTTGAGAGAGCCTCATCTTATTACTAAATATTCACCGACATGCTCATTATTGCAGAAAAGATTAGGACTTTATTCTAAATGTAATGTGTTCAAGTTGGAAATGGTCGAGTGAGTTTTTTTTTTCTTAATTCACTTTTCCATCACCTCTGCTAAAGTTTAAGCCTTATAAGAGCCAGAGCTTCAATTTGTTTGTTTACTGATGTTTCTTCAGTAACTGCAGTGGTGATTACCTTGAGACAGCTGACACTTGTTATTTTCTTTTATATTTTATATAGCAGAATGCCTTGTTAAATGTTTAAAATAACTTTATGACATGCATATAGTCGTTATTCTCATTTTACAAATTATGAAACTGGGCTGGGGATTTAGCTCAGTGACTCAGGCACCTGCCTCTCAAGCACAAGGTCCTGATTCAATCTCTAGTATCAAAACCAAACAACAACAACAACGAAACCCCCCCAAAACAAACAGATTAGGAAAATGGACACAGGGATGTTGGGTAACTCATCCAAACCCACACAGTATTAAGATAGAACTATGATTTCAGTGCAGGACAGTTATTTAGATCCTTTCTTTTAACTTATAGTCTAGACACTTGCCTAAAGGGAAGAGGATCAAGAATAGACATACCAGATTCCAAAAAATCGATGTCACTTTCTGATCCTGAACTTTTGTCTAGATGCAGATGTCTGACACAACTCTCATTGTGTATATGAGAATGACTATAGGTCACAGGATAGACGATGGTGGATTTCATCATTTTGTTAGCCTAGCACACTTTTTTCCTTTCTTTTGGTAATACCCACATTCTTGCTTTAAGGAATCTTCCTCCTCAGTTAGACTGTGCTATCCTCCTGCTTATCTCCCTGGGACACTCAAACACTCAAATGGAAAAGAAAAATCCTCTTTTATCATGTATAAGGTATTTGGATTGGTACATTTACTTAGAATTCCATCAAGACTACAATAAATTATTCACAGTTGGCTGAACTCAGGTTACATATGAACAGGTACAGGTCACAGTAGAACCAAGCAAAATTTTTATGCATTAAACTATAGTAATTATGTTGACTTTAATTCCCAATCATCTTACTAAAGCATTCAATAGAAATCATATAGACGAGTATTGTTTGTCTTGTAGGCCAGGAAAGATTTCTTTTCTTAAGCTAAATTTCTCTTAATTTCCATAAATTCTACAATATATCTGGATCTCATCAATCTACACTGGAATTGCTTATTTTCTTTCATTACAGTCCTCAATGCGAGTAGTATTTTAAAATATGACTCTCCGATGATGTTAAGTCCTAATCTTTGGAACTTGTATGTGTTGCTTTTATTTGGAGAATAGATCTCTGCAGATGTGACTGAGTTAAGAATTTTGAGCTGAGGCTATTATCCTGGAATATTTGGTTGACTCCTAAATACCATCATCTCTCAGCTTATAAGAAGGAGAAAACATTTTACACACAGAAAAGAAACAGCGCATAGAGGTTTGAAGATGCTGGCCCTGAAAAGTTAAAGTGTAGTGGCCACAAGTCAAGGGGAGTTGGCAACCACAAGAAGCTGGAAGAGGCAAGAAATAAATTATTTTATAATGAATGTAGCCAAGAAAATATTTCAGTGTTGATCCAGTGATACTGATGTCAGACCCAGGCCCTTAAGAACTTAGAAAATACATTTCTGATGTTTTCATCCATGAAATTTATGACAATTAGTTACCGTAGTCACATTACTTCCTTAGCAAAATTCTTTTAAAAAATAGATGGTACAAATATTGGGTTCAAATTACTCTCATTTGTTACAAGTGAAATACCAATAAATAAGCTTTAAATTTGCATAGCAACTCAGTCAATATTTAAACATGTTAAAGATATACAGCCTCGAGTTCACTTAAGAATTGGAGAGTGAGCAATATTGCAAAGCTTCTGTGAGCTTGCTTGTTATTATTTATGCTATTATGCTAAGTAGACATTTGTTATTTAGTATGTATCTGTGTAACAGTGTGAAGCTAACTTATTATCTGCAAAGTAGACCATTTACAGGTCTTGATAGTTATCTAGACAAACTGTGAAACAATGTTTGTGAATCGACATTATGAGAATGTGTAAACTTTGTAACTGTAGAACTATGAAGATTGTACTTTGTCCTGTGAAATAATTTATCATAATATCAGTGGTCCTATTTTTTTTTTTTTTTTGGTGATACCATGAATTGAACCCAGAAGCTTTGCACTGAGCTACATTCTTATCTCTTTGCATAATTTTCATTTCAAAATAGGGTTTGGCTAAGTGTAAATTGCTTCTACTGTGCTTAAAATCGTGGCCCTTCAGCTTCAGCCTCCCAGCGAGCTGTGTAGCATCGTATTGAAGGACTTAAGCTTTTGAAAACAAAGCAGGTTGCACTTGGGCCCTGGACCACCTGCCAAAGAGATGATCCTGTCCTCTGTTGCTGCTGTATCAACACCAGGATCATTTATTCATTCATTAAATAAACACTGATTGCACTATGTTCAATTTTCAAATATGGAGAAAGGATAGCTCCTTCATGAAGAATTTCCTCTTCTTTCCCTTCCTAGTTTCCTTATTTTTTCACATATGGAAATTCAACTAAGGGGCTCACTCACTCTATCCCTGAGCTGCAGTCTCAGCCCTAATAGTTTCTATTTTGTTTTCTTGAAATCAAGTTTTGATCTTGACATACTGTAAGATGTGATATTTAGACTAAAGGTTATGAGATGACTATTGTCTGATGAAGTATGGGAAGGTATTCTGGATAAAAATAAAATGTCTGGCATGGAGATACTAAGGTGGGAAAAACAAAAGTGGAAGTGAATAGACTAATGTTGAAAGTAGATAAACTGGTGCAGGTTTGTGAAGGTTGTCGGTGGCGTGTGTAGACTCACCACACCGGTATTTTATTCTTTAGACCAATGCTTCTCAGGCATTCTTTTATTGGAGGAGGGGTTTATTTGACTCCTGCTTTCAGATGAGTTAGTTTATAACTGGCTGCTTCCAGGGCAGAAATGGCATAGCAGAAGGGCACAGAGGAAGAAAGCTGCTCAGCTCATGGTAGCTAGGAGCACCCTAGGAACTCATTTCCTTCAATTGGGTTATGCTTAACAGCACATCCAACTATTAACCTGTTAATGAGTTAATCTCCTGATAAGAGTAGTAGTCATGTGATTCAGTTATTTTCCAGAAACCCTGGTTTGAACACATAAGCCTTTGGGGCAGGGGCATGTTAGCATGTGTTTGGGGGGATATTCCATCTCTGACCCCCCAAAGGGCATCTCATTATGGAAATGCATTTAATTCATCTCCAAGAGTTGCAATACTCTTAACAGTTTCACTATTGCATAAAAGTCTAAGTCCAAAGGCCTTTCTGAGGATCAAGGTAAATTTGTAACTCAGAGCACCTATAAAAGTAAAAAAGTAAAATAAAATACTGCCAACGTACAAAGCTTTAGGGTAAATTTTCCCCTTCCAGGAAGGAGAATGGGGGCAGAGGAAGGACTTGGGCCAGCACAAGACTGGAACTCATCAGGGCAAACATTAAATTCTGTAGCTTCATATGTAGCACTTGTGGCATGTGGTAGTGTGAGGAGGGCTCCAAAGTGCTTGGGCTGCCCTGTCACTAAGGCCTTCCTGATTATAGTGCACCCGGCCCTACGTGAGCTGGCTCTGCTCATTTCCAACAGTTTTCTTCAGCAGATATTCCATGTTTCTGGCATCTTCCAATTTCTGTGGTCTCTGCTGTTCCTTTGGCTTCACTCTCACAGCTTCATGCATCGCTCTCTTAGGGGCGCATTGTCTTGCTTTCTAGCCCTTCTTCTGAAACTGGAAGGATGTCTCCGTGACCATACCCTATTACACTGCATGCCTGCGTAGCTAGCGGGAATCACATGGGTAATACCAGGTCTGTTGCCATCTTGAGTAGTGAGTGATGGGTCCTTTTGGATTACTGGCTGCAGCAGTCTCTGAATGTGTAGATGGCTGAGGTTGAAGGTTCACTTCTCTAGGCATCCAAGAATGAAGAGATACCTGGGGTTCTTCATTCAACGTAAAGGTTTTCTCAGGAGTTTACTCTTGAGCCTGTGATGTGTAGGGCTTTGCCAGTCCCTGAGACTCCCTAGAGCCATTTGTCCTATAACTTGTTGCAAAATATTTGTCTTCTTTTTAATGTAACATTTCTTCCTTTTTTCTTTTTCCTCAGGATGTTGCACTTGCAAGGCAGGCCTGGCACCACTGAGCTAAATCTTGAGCACAAATGTCACTTTTTATTAAACAGTCACACTCGCTTTGGGGCCCAACTTTACAGACACTTTCTTTGTGGCCAGACTGAAACATTGTCACATTCTCAGCTGTGTTTTTGCTCCCTGTTCCCATAGAACTCAGGTTACAACCTGAACATGGAGTTGTCTTGACGTTTGCTCCACCAAAATTAGTCAGCTCAGCAACTTTAAGGTTAGCCTCATATGAAATCCAAGGACACGGGAAAATGATGTCAAATTCTTGGCCAGGATGTGACATTCATGATCTAAGACCTCTGTTCCAACAGAAAGGCTTTCTCATAACCTCTAGGCCCCATTCTCACCTGAAATCTCATGTACCTAGCCTTTCCTGTCCGTATTCCTATCAGTATTCCGGGCTTCTAAACTCTGACCAATACACCCACCAAGCTCTGCTTCTAGCATTCTAGTGCTTCTCAAAGCTACATCTCCAGTTTTTCCAAACTCTTTCCTCAAACCAGTTCCAGACTTTTAAATCATGTGGTCAAGTACAGTTACAATGATGACCCTACTTTTTTCATACCAATTTTTCTGTTAGTCATTTTTCCATCAGTGGGACATAACACCCAATACCCATAACTTAATGGAGGAGAGGTTTGTTTGGCTCACATTTTCACAGGACTCAGTCCATCAATGGCTTCAGTGGAGGAACATCATGGCATTTAAAAATTTCAACTGGAACAGTGGAAAAGCAAAATTTCTTCTTTAAAACAGTGTTATACAGATTACATGGAATTTTGAATACTTGAGAGGCAGCTCAATTTAGAGGTTTTCATAGTTGCTAAAATCAGTGGTGTTTTGGATTCAAATAGAACAGTACAAATTTAATGGAATTATTTAAAGAAGTTAGGAGTTTATTTTTCTTAACACACAAAGCTGTTTCTAATATGTTGGTTTGAGGATACATTGTCCTAGACCACTAGAAATATTCTGAAGCTCACTTGAAATGTGGTATTAATTTGGATAGAGGATCTGGGTTGGAATCATGAAATTTTAATAGCATGTGCATAGAGACAGCCATAAGAATTAGGTCCTAGGAGCTTGAGAATGTAAGATGTTTTAGAGCTTGACTCACTTCCTACCATCTCAGTCAGAAAGTCCATCTCTTTGTATTACTACAATTATCTATCACCTAGAATGGTGCCCTTCTTGCATGTGGTTCCACAAGGGGTGTGTGTATGTGTGTGTGTGTGTGTGTGTGTGTGTGTGTGTGTGTGTGTGTGTGTATGTGTGTGTGTGTAACACTGGCTAGGTTGGCTTCAAGAAAAAAGTATATTGAAGAAGAAAATGATGAATTTGAAGTGACTCTTAAACTCCCTAGAAGGTTGTCCTGTAGAACCAGAGGTCAACCCATTTATAAAGAACGCACAACTGAACCTACTATTCAACATAAATACTCATTCTAGATCTGTCTGCATGCCAGTCTGGCTTTCTTCCAAGGCCTGTTGACACATACAATACCATTCTTCAAATTAATAAAGAATATTCCCCCTGGGCAGATGAATGATGAAATGACATTCCTTCTTCCCAGATCTTAAGTCCAGCCCCAGGGTGTACAACTTGTTCAGCAGAACTCCTGACTGGCTTTTACCCTCACTTGTCCCTTCTGGCATCTGGGTGAAGTTCATAAATTACTCCGCCAATTGCACAGTGCAGCTCTTCCTACCCTCCTTTCTTTCTCTCTTCCTCTTCATTTCAGTTACTTTCTTGTTGTTGAGGCAAAATACCCAACAGTCAGTCAAGAGAGGAAGGGTTTATTTCAGCTCATAGTTTTGTTTTGTTTTGGTAAGAATTTTTAAAATTAAATTTATTGGTACAATTTAGATAAACAGTGCTCACTTTCATTGGAAATTGCACCTCTATGTGATATAGCTTGATTTTTATTTTTTCCTTCCTCTCTCCTCCCTTAAGTCCATCTTCCCCTATTGATTCACAGAAGCTTTGTTTCCACTTTAACTTTCTTTTCTCCCTTCTTCCTCTCTAGTGTTACCTGCCATTTGAACAGTTTCTTCCTATTTCACAGTGTCTGTTATATGTTTCGGTCTTTGTTCATATTTTCAGTTTCTCATTCATAGAAACAATGTGATATTTACACCTGTATGTCCAATTTATTTCACTTAACAGTAGGGTCTTAAGGTGAATTTATTTACCTAGTAATATCTCTAGTTTATCCTTCTTTATGGCAGAGGAGTACTCCATTATATTACAAAACTCCACATATTCTTTATTCATCTATCAGTTGATGGGCATTTGGACTGTTTCCAAGATTTAGTTATTATAAACTGTGTGGCTATAAACATTGCTGTGCATATATCACTGAGATATGATGCTTTTAATTTTTTCAGAAAGATACCAGGGGAAGGGCGATAGCTGGGCCAAAGGAATCTCTGGTTTTAGTTTTAGGAGAAATCTTCATACTAATTTCCACAGTTGTTGTGCCAGTTGACACTCCCACCAATAGTGGAGAAAGGTTCCTTTCTCCGCACAGCCCCACCAGCATTTGTGATTTGTTGATTTTTTGATATCAGCCATTCTTTCTGGACTGAGATGGAATCTCAGCATTGTTTAAATTTGTATCTTTCAAATGACCAGTGATGTTGGAACATATTTTCATATATTTATTTGCTATGTGTACTTCTTCATTTGGGAAGTGTGTATTCATCTCAGATGCCGATTTTTGGATTAGGTCTTTAAATTTGGGAGGTTTGATTTTTTTGGGGGGGGTTCTTTATATATTCTGGATGTTAGTTTTTAAAAATTGATTTTATTGGTACATTTTATATGCCACGTTATGATCATAATCGACACTGAGAATTTGTACCAGTACTTGACATGACTTAATTCTCATTATTTCCCTGCAGGAGAATGATAAAAAATAGTTGTTAGTTTTTTGTCTGAGGAGCAAATGAAAAAACATTTTTCCACTTATTGCTTTGTCTTTTTATTCTGTTGCTGATTTCTTTTGCTCTGCAAAAGCTTTTAATATGGTAAGATCCCAGTTATTGATTCTCTGGGATATTTCCCATGCAACTGGAGTTTTGTTCATAAAGTCTGCCTATATCAATGTCAAGAGTTCTACCTGTTCTATCTTCCAGCAGATTTAATGTTTCAGTTTTAATATTTAGTTCTTTGATCCTTCCACCTTATCTTTGAGAAAGGGACCAACCACCTTCACTGAAAAGAAGAGTCCTTCAGTATCACACAACCCATATCAAGTCAGCTCCAAAAAGAGTCCTGAAGCTTTGGGCTGTCATCTAGATACAAGACATAACATTCTGCTCCTGGCCCTCAAGTACTCATGTACATCCTTGTATGCAAAAGATACTTATCCATCTCGAAGAGTCACCAGGTCCTAATAATTTCAGCATTGCTGGAAGTCTAAGTGCAAATTCTCCTCTGTGATTAAAAGCAAACTTTTAACTGCAAGCTGCTTTGTTAATGAAAAGAAAAGTTAAACACTGTGTAATGGCACAAGATAAACATTCTTAATACTAAAGGAGGACAGAAAAGATGAGACCAAAGCAAGTCCAGAAGCCAGCAGCACAAACTCTAAGTTCCATAGTTCCATATCCAGCACCCAAAGCAGTCTGGGGCAAGATCTGAACTCCAGAATCCTGAGATAACTTCCAGGGGTTGCGCTGCTTTTGGCTTCTATCTCAGGCTGGCTTTGCTCACTGCTTGAAGCTTTTTCAGAAGGTCCATGTTCCTGGATTCAGCAGCCTTCTGCAGTCTCTACTACACCTTTGGCTTCATGCTGGCGACTTCATACACTGCTTTCTTAGGGGCACACTCCCTATCCTCTCAAGTCTCCTTCTGTACTGTGTGTGGAAGCCTTCCTAGCCCTGAAGCTCTTGTATTTTGCATGTGCCTAAAACCATCACTGTGTGAGTGATGCCACGTCTGCTTCCAGCAGGCAGCAGGTTTCCTTTTCTCTTGGCTATAGGGGTCAGGGCTCAGACTGTAGAGCGCTATGAACACAGTCTGGAGGGACACATGCTCTGGGCTGATGCTGTCCTGGAACCTAGTGCCCTGGGGTTACTTTCTCAAAGCAAAGTCTTTTGGCTCTCTAATTTTGAGTATGAAAAGGCTAGAGTCCTGTTTGTGCAGTTCTTGTGGTGTCCTGAGGCATACAAAGGTAGCAACCCAACTCACAGCTTGTAATTGGAAGATGGTCAAGTTTTCACTGAAACTCGGTGAGTCTGACTTTAGAATGTATAACTCTAACCATTATTCTATCTGACTCATCGTACAGTAACTATCTGGGTGGGGGAGTGGTCTTTATATTTTTGATAGCTGCTACTGAGAAGATACTTAACACTGGAATAATTAACTGCAAGTCAGGAGCTTTGAGGGCATCTGTACTCTTAGGACATGTTATTCAGCTGTCATCCAGACAGTTTGCATTAGTCCACATCTGCACCAATGTAGGAAGAGCCTGCTTGCTCACTGACTCCCCCGAATGTTAATTCTTTAATGACATTGAGTCTCACTAAATGGTGATGGTCTCTCTAGATGTTTAAGATAGTCCATAGATCTTCAAAACAAGAGGAATGCATTTTAGACAAATAAGAAATCCTTTGTTATATGTTTCAGATAAAACTATATCCTTGTTTTATTGATCCATACACAAATCAACTTCCTTATGTTATCACAATAGGTGTGAAATTGCTAAGGTGTGAGTATATACTGAGACTGTGTGTGTTTCACATTTGGGGTCATTACACCTGTGAAAGATGTCTGTCTAAATATAGCCTTATTTTGACAACTTCTGTCATGAGTGATATTTATGATTTTCCTCAAGCTTTTAGGCAGTTGGAAATCCTTTTACATTAATCATATACTACTCTTTGATTTAAAAAAAATTCTCGGAAAAAGTACTTCCTGTTCACTTGTGTTTTTACTTTGTATTATTTTCATATAATGTACATAAAATGTCTCACTATATTAGCAAATGTAGGAGATAGTAACATTTGGAAAAACTTAGTTTTTTTTAAGCTCTGGAAGATAATTTCATCCTGAATTCAAGAACACCAAAACTGTTGGGTAGAAACTATCACCTTTCTCCTTTTCTTTTTACTTTTTAGAAAACTGAGGAAAATTCCATGGTAATATCAAAGGGAGGAGGATTTAAGTAATTTCTCCAATGATTTGGGCTTCAGTTGGGAATCAAAATATTACTTGTGATGCATTGAAAATTACTCATCTTTCACTGTTTCTTTGTATTAGTAGCCTGTCATTGTTATGTTGTGAAAGAAACTTCATTGGATCCTGTACTGCACTGTACTTAATTAAGTTCTGTGCTTTCTAGCTGCAGGTACACTTAAGACTTTGAATTGCTTCAGCCTTTAAAAATTGTGCAATGGGGCAAGAGGCTGGTAACTTGGAGCAAATAACAAGCGCACTCTACTGTCTAATGCCTGGAAGCCTGTGTTGTTTGTGATTCTTTTGCATTTCCAGCCTTAAGTGTGACTCTTGCTGGAAGCTTTGTCTTGAACACAATGCCATTGTTAATAGCGAGTGAAATGACTGAAACTGTGCTGAGGAAAAAACAGTAGGCTGAAGGATTTGTAGCAGACCACACTGCAAACCCAGCGTTGCAATTATTTGCAGCTGAAAACAAGCAGCTTTTAATGTGTCCATTTGGCCAAGAAGAAAGAGGAGAATTATAGACCATTGCTCTTCCCACTCTCATACTCTGTCTTCTTCTTTATATAGTTTATCATCCATAATTTCAGGATGTATTTTGCTTCTTTAAGCTGTTTTATCTCTAGGCTTATGAGGTCACTCATGTGTGAATTCCTTTGTTAGTCATCTCACCTTTTGCCTTGATGATAGAAAATTGATCAGGCCTAAAGTACAAGTTCAATAGACAACCCCCTTAGTCCTTTGTCTAGGAGAATAGCTACCATTGAAGGCCATGAGCAGGTTGCTATTAATATGACAGCCTGCTCTATCTCCCACTGTAATTTATAATGAAATACCTAATCTCCATTATTTTGATCCAAGCAGGCGATCCCATGAAAAACTCTTTTCATCCAGTTCCCAATGGCTGTTACATGAGAAATGGCAAACCAATAATTTTTGTCAAGTTTTTTAAGCCAACAGAAATGCTTTTCCACTGCTACAGTTTCAAAAGGCACAGATAAAGCTCATTCACTGAGATGAATGAAAAAGCCATCTGGGGTTTTTCTTTTTGACTTCCTTTCCTTTTCTCCATCCTTGTAATCAAATTTGAGCAAAATCAAATGGGGCTTTCTATGAAAGTACCTTTTGTTGATCTGAACGAGCTGGTAATTTACAAAATACCCTTCCTTTGTGAGGAAGGCTAAAGAAAAAAAGAATCAGTAGCTTTTAAAGCTGGGCCTTAGTGGGACTCTAAATGCAGTGAAAGCAGTCTGTGTTGAGAGATTGAAATGCATTTCAAAGCCAGGCCTGACTCGGGGTACAAGGAAGAACAGACCTATGTGCATTTTGTAGAAAGAAAAATGTGAATGGAAAAGGAAGAAGGGGAACGAAACGGGGAAAGATCTGGATAAGACACGAAAGTGACCATAATTTTGGAGATGCAGTCATCTTATTTAAAATGTGCACATATCCAAGGATGCTGAAGTCGGATATTTTCTCAACCAGGACACTCACCAATTTTGAGCCTTTAAAGTTTGGAGCTGCGTGGGTTTGTGGAAGAAGTCGACATATGATGTGTGTGATATTTTTCTCCAACTTTTTCTTCTTTGCTTTGGGATCTTGTGGGAAGTACCTCAAGAAAAGCTGAAGATGTTACTTGTCAGACAACTCATACTCACTCTTTTCTTTCTTTTTAGCTGCTAGATTTCCTTGTGGCCATGCTGCTTCTTTACTCTTCTTGTATTCAGAACGATGGCACAGACATCGTAAAAACAGTAAGTAATGTGATATTTTCTCCAATCATTCATTGTTGATTGCTAATTGTAATAAAGCTGAAATTTGGTTATTGGAGGAGTTTGGCATCATCATACATGCCTCGAAGGGAAGTAGGTTTTGTGCAACATTGGCATGTTTTGATATGAATTATTTCTGGTTTGATTGAATTGTTCATTACAGTATTACTATTCAGGATCGTGAATGTGTTATACATTGCTGTTTTGTTCTGTGTATTTGGAGACAGATAGCTAAGTATTGTTTGGCATGTAATAAATGCATTCTTAGCACAACAGTTTAAAAACAATGGAAAAATTTCAAGGAACTCTCTATGCAGATGCTAAGTTTTATTTTCTGCACCATACAATCTTTCTGGTATATTTACAGTTGTGCTTCATGGCAGTCATGTTTTCTAAGGAGCTTTCTATATAGGCTTGATATAAAATTTTTGTATAAATTATGTGAGCTCCTTTCTTCCAAATAAATATCTAGAGAAGGAGAGGCAGTGATTATTTTGATAGTACAAATCAAACCATTTGAAGGTGGTTTAAGTACAATTTCCTATAATTAAAATAACAAAGGTGTGTTTAGAGATATTTTTCCCCTTTTGGAATGGTGAAAAGTCCATTTTCAAATTCCTGAAATAAGAAGAGACATTGTCTGGAGGGCTAATATTGTGAGTTAGAGTACATGCCACGAGTACTTTCTTAAACACAAATGCAGTGCTCGCATTTCTCAGTAACTGTGGTGCATATTACAAATATGTAAATGCCTTGGTGGGAATGAAGCAGTCAGGGGGGAATCAGTGCTGGTGTCTCAGCGAAGGCTGGAGCAGTCTCTGCACTTGCTCACGTCCCTAATGCAGGCGAGGCCTGGGAATTTCACACAGGCAACTGTAAAACCCTTGTTTATGGAAGCAGAAAATAAGTAAGATTCATTGAAGCCAAGTTCATCCAGTGTGGTTGTTTAACCCTTAAGGAAACTGTCAGACTATTTCAGAGCTCTTGAAATGACGAATGGGATCAGAGAATTTCACAAGAGTCTTTGTGAGGACCTTCCAACTTTCCTCTATAACCAGTCTGAATTCCTAGAAGTTTGTGTTTAAGATGAAGTCTGCTTTCCGTGCATTTACAGCTATAGGTCTCTTTTACAACTTCTTATGTTTATCTCTGCCTCTGGATTCGAGCTGTTTGCTGCCTCCTAATGCCTGACTTAAAAATAGCATGCCTGGCTAGCTGCCAAAAGGGTGGGCAGGAGGGTGTTTAGTTTGTACCAGGATTGGAGTTTCAAGGTTGTTGTTATCTTTAATTTATGCAGTTGCTACAAAGCAGATTATTAAAATCTGAGTGGGTGCGAGACTGGAAGAATAGTAAACTTGATCTGTGTCCTTCTCTGGCTTTTTGTGTGCTGCTTCCTGCAAAAGCAAGTTGTGTTGTGTTGTCTATATGCACTGCAGATAATCTGCACTGTGCCATTGTTGTTGCTGCCTACAATCTTGGATTGATAGAGAGGCAAAACAGAGTTGGTTTTGTTGGTGCGATATACTTCATTATACTCATTTGGTGAAATTTTTCTGACCATTGATTTCATTCCCTGTGATATCAATTAAGATTGTTGTTAATGCTTTAAATAAAATTATTGCTATTTCTCTTGATTTCTTTAAAAAAAGAAAATGTATTATTTAGGAATGTCATTGTTATTTTTAACTCAAATAATACCTGGGCCATAATGCTTTGTTTTTGGCTTGCTAGTTTCACATCTAGTCAGCCTTGGGGTCATTTTGCAAAATTTTTCTGCCAAGTTATCTTCAAGAGTTACAAGCACTTTATCTTGTTGAACCCGAAAGGATCTCTGTAGAAATATCCTTATTTTTAACTATAATTTTAATAAACAGATAATCACCCTTGAAAATCTGCTAAGGCCTCTGAGGCCAGTCGATTAAGCATTAAGTGCTCTGAAGCTATTGTTAGTAGAGCAATGAATTTTTCTCTTTCCCTTAGCCTAGGTTTGAATGTAATTCCACAAAGCCTTGGATGCTGGGGAATTGGAGAGCTAGTTAATTCCCACTTAGCCACGGGATAAGAGGAATTTTCTAATGTTTTTAATTGTAGGCCTTCTATTCCTGCATATAACAAAAGATGCATTACACACTCTAGTGTTTTGCAAAGTCAAAACAACAAGCAACCTCTTATGGAAAGTTTAGGAATTTAGATCCTTGTGATATCTTCAAAGGTTAACAGAGAGAAGGAAAAGAGTGACACATTTGTGAAAACTTACACATCTAAGATAGACTTTAAGGTTTTGTTTGCCTTCTTGTAAAATTAAAACATTTTTGAGCTTGAGATCGGAAACCAGACACTGCTTTTCCATGACAGCATTTCTAAGGAGGTACTGCTAGCTTCACAGACCAGCGATAGACTAAAAGCGGAGTCCTTTCCATTACCTGAAAGTTATCCTTTATCATCTCAGGAATGTGCCTGGGCTTGCCTGTACTGAGAAGCTGTAAGTTGCTTGTTTAATTTTTACACATTCTCAAAAATTCAGGATGCAGAAGAGCGGTTGACTTTGCTTGAACCCCAGTTTCTACTGATGATACATCTGGACTGACCAGGGGCATGTTAAGCCTCACTTTCCTCACGTGTCACATGGAAATGTTATCTTGCCTATCTCTTTTTCACCTTCCATAGGCGGGGTACACATTTTGGGAGGTACTTTTTGACATGGACATGATGGTCGCACCTAGTCAACTTAGTAATTACATAATGACAGGAAGATGAGACCAAGTTTTCATGGACACTGATTTCATTTCTAGCCTCTGATAGGAGATAACTTTTGATGACAAAGGGGACAAGTTATGGATTGATTTTGATTAATGTCAAGATTATTCCCGTTCAGTCACCCAGCTCCATGAAGTTGTAACCATGGCTACATTATCTCAAATGGAGAAAAATATACCAACTTGTATCATGTTAAAATTCAGAATGTAGAAACTAGGAGCAAAAATAAAAATGAAATAATTTCTTTTGTAGCACATTCCTTTATAAGGGCTTTGATGTAGGCTGTAACATTATACACTAAGTAGAAATAACCAACTAAGAACCAAGAAAATGTAAACTAGTTCATGACTGAGAAATAAAAAGAATCACACACATTTGAAAGTTGAATGTTTTAAAAAAATATTTACAGGCTCAATAAAGCAGCTAAAACAACAACATGAAAAACAAAAATAATTAAAGATAGTTTCCATACTCTAATTCATATTCTAGTCTTGTAGCCTGGAGCTTCGTTGAGTAACCACGATGTTAGCTGTCCCTCTAATTCTGTCATATTTATATCTTCTTTCTGGTTCTTATGGCCAATCTGGATTCATAGTCCTGAGCTCTTGAACTTTTCAAAAAGAATCCACTTTTATAAAAGAGTAAAAAGGGGCCAATGGAAACCTTACTGCGGGGAACATGGTGGAGAACATACCCCATACGAAACCCCCTGAACAGCTCTGTGAACAATCTGCTTAAGAGGTACCTTCTTAGCTTGGCCCCCTGGAGGCCTTTTCTTTGACTGTCCTTGCATGTGCTGCCTGTCTTCCCTAAGTGTATTCCTTTATTCTTTAGTTCCCTTTTCTCTCCATCATCAAATCACTCATACTTCTATCATCCAATAGCAACATTGCTATGCTCAAGCAGTTAAGACTAAAATCGCAAATCTAGACAAGTCCCATACTTAGCGCATCCTCCCAAGCCTTACTTGCAGCGGTTCTTATCCTACTTAGTAGTAGTGAGAATGACGTAACAATTGAAATAATCCTGTTATATATTTCTCTTAAGGGAAAAGAGCATAGCAAGAGTCTTTTGGCACTGGAGTTTGGAAGCATATTCTTCAGAAGGACTTTACAGAGGTGTCTAGAATAGTGTCTCCATGAGTTTTGTGTGTACAGGTACTATGACAACTGAATCTAAGATTCTGTAGCAAAACAAACAAACAAACAAACAAACAAAAAAACACAACAGAAGAAAAAAATTTAGAAAGTGTTAATTTGATGAGCTAAGGACCAAGTATTACAGGAGGTCTTTCCACAGAAAAGTTAAGCATTGAGGGAAAGATGATGAATAGACAGAGAAAAGAATGGAGAAACAACTTACCTGATAGTATAAGGCAAGACATAAATTTGTATATCTTTCTTTGGTGTATCTCATCAGTTTCATTGTATATAGCACTAGGAAACAATATTTCAAATTCACATATTAAATGAGCCAGGTCAGATTAGTTTAAGTGATAACAGAATACTAATGAAGAGAAAAGTAGTCTGGAGAGCCTGAAAACAGGAAACTAAATCTTCAAATTTAATATCACAAAAAGTTTAACTTGTGGTAATGCACACTGAATCATGTGACGAGGTAACAGAGTTTTATCATTTTAGCTTCTAAATACTCTTTTAAGAAAATTTGAAGGGAAAAATGTATGAATCAAGTATAATGGCTCAATGCATAAAAATCATTTGGATTTAGGGGCATGTAGTGAAAATTGAGAAACATTTTAGTAAACCTTTCCAAACCCCAGGTTTAGAAAGCTTTCAGTCATTTGCCTGCATATGGGTATATTTTCTGCATAGATTTTCTTTTAAGTTACTTGGGTCTCTGCTCCTCCTTTTGGGCTTGCATAGTTGTTCGGTGGCTCTTAGAGCCTTTAACGTGATTGGCAGTCAGTGTAGCTCTTTTAAGAGAGGATGTCAAATATGCCAGCCACCCAAAATTGCCTACATTGTCACAGCTCTAATGAGCATGTCCTTCAAGAATGAATCGAAGGCTAAAAATAAATGTCTTTGATGTTCACAGACTCCGAATAAAGTGCTCTGAAACCAGTGTGAGAGATTGTAATTTTTTCTCTCACGAAGACAGTTACAAGCGCAGACTTAATAATGTATGTTGTAATCGCAAGCCTAAGTTCTCTTTACAAATACTCTGGATCCTTAGGGATAAAAAGGGAGAGACGCAGAAACAGAGACGTTCTGTGAGAAGCAAACCCACCAGCCCCTGGCTAGTTTCCATTTCCTTTGGAAACCAAAAGAAGGATAAAATATTACCCAGTGAAATCCTTCGGTGTCCCAACAACTCAAAGGTTGCTGTCAGGAGAATATAGTGAAATGAAGATTTAAACATAAGGAAAGTTGAGGTTTTTCCTCCAACTTTGATGTACAGAAAATTTCAAGTTTAGGCATGGGTCAAACACAAATCCAATATTTCTCTCATTTTTTAGTGAGATTAAGTTTGGAAATAAGGCTCCTGAAAGTACCCTGTCCTTTGTGCTTTTCTTGGATGAATTCCTCAAAGCAACTTGAGTTCATTTTTCTTTTTGGGGATATTGGGCATGGTTGAGGAGATGGTACTTGTATATTCCTCATAGAAAACATAAAAATGGACAAGTTACTTTTCTGGCTTCTTAAAATACATATATGTCTATATATTCAGTTGCTTGTAGGTTTGGTACATCATTGATGCAGTGAAAAGATAAAAAAATAAGGGAAGAAAGAAAAGTTAGAAATGTAAAAGGAGAGTGAAAAGGAATGAGGGAAAAAAGGAGAAATTTCCAGGCTTAAACGGAGTTTTAAAATAATTCATGTGGGGCCGGGATTTAGCCCAGTGTTTCCAGCACCTGCCTTGCAAATGCAAGGGCCAGGGTTCAATCCCGGTTACCATATACAACAGTGCTGGGCATGGAGACTCACACCCACTAACAGTCAGTACCACATACCACAGTGCCTGGTGTGGTGGCTCAAACCTGTAATCCCAGCATTTGAGAGGCAGAGGTGGGAGGATTACTGTGAGTTCAAGGCTGAGCTCAGGGCCAGCCTGAATACCAAGCAAGACCTTGTCTCAAAAAATTAAATAAATAAAAAAAAAAATAATTCATGTGTGTGTATTGAAGCTTCTCTCTAAGTTGTCCTAAGTATTTCTTTTTTTAAATCTTTATTGGTACATTAAATATACACAACATGATTGCACTCCATAATGGGGATTTGTACCAGTATAAGACACAACTTAATTCTCATTTTTTCCCATAGCCCTACCCACCCTACCACCCCCCCATATACATAAAATTTGTTTCCTTACTTTTTTGTTACAATCTCAACATTTATCCTAAGTATTTCTTTCATGCCCACTCTGTGCTTAGAGGATCAGAAGTCTTGGGAGTCTTGCTAACCTGAAGCCACACAAGGTTAAAGGTGCGTTCTGCCCTCCGGGGATTTTGACTCTGTGTTTCCAACTGAGAGAAGGATCAGTAGGTAAGAGCCACTCCCTCACAGGGGTCTCCAAGAGCCACTTAATTGGCAGCAACAATTATTATTACAAAAAAGCCTGGGATAATTTGATTTCATCCTTTCCTGTACATTTTCCTTTTATTTCTTTTTATTGTTTAATTGCTCTTGGTAATGTTTTGCATGCTGTGTTGAACAGGAGTGGTGAAAGTGGATAAAGAAAATGTGCTATTTGCACACAGCAGAGCCCTGCTCTGCCATAAAGAAAGATAAGCATGTGTCGTTTGTAGGCAAATGGATGTTGAGGTGATAATGCTAAGTGAAATGAATCAGACACACCGGCTTAAATATTGCATGGTTTCTCTTATATGAGAAGCTCAAATTATAAATAAAAAGCAAACTGAAAGCTAATAGGAAGTAGAGGGATAGATCTTTTTCAAATGGGGAGAGATTAAGAGATGGAGGTGGAAGGAAGTCAGCAAGAGGGGACAGAAAAGGAATACAGACGTATTATGTCCTTGGACAAACACCGCACATGGACTGTAAACATTACAGACTGCAAATGTGGTCATAATAAACAAGAGAAAGAATACTAAGCTGCTCCAAAAGCACGGTGCGCAGACTTCATAGGAGACTCTAATTTCCTGTTTTGAAAGTATAAAATACTTTTATTTTAATGATGTTAATATCATAAACTAAAGTTCCAGAGTCCTCTCAGTCTTATTCTGCTGAAGATATGAAAGAGGTGAGTCCTTCTAGCCTACAAAAATCTCTGGCTCATGAACGGTGGGCAGCTGTGTTAGAATGTACTTCATGCTGCAAAGGCACAAGATTTTACATATCTATTAAAAGCAGGTATAGGTCAAAATCACTTTTAAAACACTGATCTATAACAAAAAGAGTAAAATTAGGAAATGTTCTGTATTCACTCAGCAAATTTTTTTTTTGAGACAGGGTCTCACTTTCTAGCTCAGACTGGCCCTGAGCTCAGCCTCCAACTCACATCACAGCAATCCTCCTGCCTCTGCCTCCCGAGTGCAGTTGTGTATATACCTAACAGAGTGATGGCCAGGTCAAATGGGACCTCCAATCCTAGCTTTTTGAGGAATCTCCACACTGATTTCCACAGAGGTTGTACGAGTCTACATTCCCACCAGCATTGGGGAAAGGTTCCCTTTTCTCCACAGCCTTGCCAACATTTGTTGCTGGCTAATTCTGAAATAGCAGCCATTCTTTGTGGTGTGAGATGAAATCTCAGTGTTGTTTTCATCTGCATCTCTCAAATGACCAATGATGTTGAGCATTTCTTCATATGCTTCTTAGCTACTCTTACTTCTTCCTCTGAAAAGTATCTATAACAGATTTTATTATCCCTACTAGTAACAGATATTTATTATTATCCCTTTAATATCCCTCCCATTAGTACTAACTGTGTTACTCAGTTATAAGACTTCTAATCTCCAGAATCTCAAGCCAAGGCTATGATAAGATCTATAACAGAGGAAAATACCCATAAGAAGAGGTCATGTAGAGAGAGATGTGTGGAGAAAGTGAGAAACCAAGGTAATATACTTTCCAGAAGGGAGAGGTAGTTCCACATATTACTGAAGAAATAGAGTAAAATGAGCTCCAAATGATTCATTAAGGTTTTGCAATGTGGAAGATATTAGTGATGTTCACAGAGGAAATTTCATTGAAACAGTTGAGAGTTTGGGCTGGGGATTTAGTTCAGTGGTTCCGGCGCCTGTCTTGCAAGCACAAGGACCTGGGTTTGATCCCCAGTAACCACATACCATACTGGGCTTTGAGACTCATGCCCCAGCAGCAACCAGTACCACATACTGCAGTGCTAGGCATGGTGGCTCATGCCTGTAATCCCAGCACTCAGGAGGCAGAGGCAGGAGGATTGCTGTGGTGTGAGTTTGAGGCTGAGCTCAGGGCCAGCCTGAACCACAAAGTGAAACCCTGTCTCAAAAAAAAAAAAAAAAAAAAAAAGTTGAGAGTCGAATTAAAACTGCTATAGACTGAAGATTAAGGAGGAAGTGAAGAGTTGAGGACAGGGAGACAGGATAAACCCAAGTAGAGTTAAATACATGGCAGTGTCTGAAGTATAGTTAAGGTAGCAAAGAGATGAGATGATTTTATTATTTTGAGTTTCAATGAGTGATGGTGTCATCGGGCAAATTAGGATAGTTAAGAGAAAGATCTAAATTTAACTTAATAGTGCCCTTGATTGAGACTGAAATGTGGATAGACATTCAGGCCATAGTCTCAAACAAGAATTTAAAAAGTTAAAAATTCAGGCCAAACACAGCTCATTTAGATTTGCATTATATAGGCAGCTAAAGTCAGGTCATAGAAGGTGCTCTACCTACTTTTCTTGTTGCTGAGACAAAATACCCAGCATCCAAATTAAGGGAAGAAAAGTTTATTAGCTAAGAATTTGTAGAAGTTTCGGTTCAGAATCAGCTGATACCAAGACATGGTGGCATGGCAGGAGGGCATCACGGAAGAAAACCGTGGTTGGCAGAAAGCAGCATAAGTCCCAAGCAGAAAGTGTCAAGCAGTGACAATAGCAGCCCTCTTTCTGTGCCTTATATCCTATTCAGAGTAGCATTCATACCCCTGGGCCTTCCCATCATCCACACCCAGAATTATCCCAAACCCATCAGTGGGCTCATTTAGTAATCATACACCCTTAATCAAAGCACCACACCTTTAATCCAAGGATCAATGCTATAGATCCAGCTACCTCTAAAAAGCTCTACCTATGACCATGTGAGACTTTGGGGAGAATCTATACACAAGCTATAACAGAAGGCAAACTGTACTGGCAAAAAAGTACATAGAACAAGAGAACAAGATGACAAGATTAAAGTCAGTGAGTTGACTGAAAAGAAATGACAAGACAAAGCAAAGTGAACCACTGGGGTAAAATTTTTAAGTTGTCTAATCAGAGTTTTGTCTTCATGATTGTTTGACTTTTGGTAGTTAGGCTCTTGTTTACCTGAAAGCAGAGTAAAGATCAAGAAAAACCCACGGGTTTGGCAGTTAATAATCACTGGTAATATTGGCAACTATTTTGTTCCAACTGGGAGCTGCCATTTTAATAGACTGATTGAAAGAAAGGGAGCAGGTTGCCAAGGGTTAAATATGAGGGATATTCTTCTTTACCGTTGGAGAGATGATGAAAAACCTTAATATGAGGTTTTAGCTAGATATTCACATGCCTGACCGTGTGTGGAGAATAATAAAGTCACTGAAGGAGAGACATACAGGGCAAGGGTGGAAGATTGAAGAAGCAATGTTGAGGCATTTGTGTGATTCAGTTGTACTTCAGTGCTTCTGCCCGAATTTAATGAGATAATAAAGTAAATAGCATGCAGTAGGTTTTCAGTATGTGTGAACTATTAGCAGTCTGGAGTTGGATGGTACAAAAGCATCGCTTTTGTGTGTCTGCTATGGACCAAGCCTAACCTATTTCACTTTCCCTGCACAACAGCCTCATGGCTGGGTATTGTTAGCCGTGTTTTATATATGATAGCACCTAGAAGGTCACAGCCAAGTAACCACAGAACTGATATTTGAACAAAATTTGGGCTCATAGAAGACCAAATCTTGTCTAGAATCACAGTACTAGGATTTGAATTTACAAATCCATGTAACCAATGACTTTCACTCTACTGATGAAGTCCTACCACTATGAATAAATATGTCTTAAACTGATTTCAACATCATCTGAAAGTGAAGACTGTATAGAGATTACAATAAAACCCGGTTGAGCTATCATGTAATAAGAAAGAGTCCAAGTCATTCCTTTATCACTTACTCTTAAACGTTGAGTTGTGTCACATCATGGAAATCCTGGAAGGTAGTGCCAAAATCAAAGTAGGCCGAAAGTCGGAAAGGTAAGTAGATGGTGAAAGAAGTAGCAAAGGAAGTTGTCTGTCAATTCTCTACTTGCGGAGGTACACGGTTAAGTTTGTCAGACTTGCCCGATGAAATGACTCACCATCATGAAAATACTGCTCAAGAATAATGGCTAATCATGTGCTACTGTTTAAGATATTTTAGCCCCTAGGAATCTTACAAAGTTGTGGTTAAAGTCCCTCTTGTTTTAGTGACTTTACCAAAGGAAGATTAAACTCAGTAACTGTGAGAAGGGAAACGTAATCTTTGTTACTTCTTCCTGGGAGGGTCCTTCTACTTCCTTGACCTCTTTCCTCCGCCACATCATAAATTCTCCTTTCAGTGCTGGAACTCGCGAGTCCTTTGTCTTCATCTGTTTGCTTTACTCCCGTCTATCTTTGAATCAGCATGACCTCATCCTGCTGTTTTCATCCTCTTTTGCCTGCCGTGAGGAGGGACATCTTACTCCTTGCGTTTACAGCATGTCTTGTCATCTCGTACAATGGCACATTCTTACTCTATTTTCACTTGTTTTGTGTTAGCTTGAGACCTTTGACAGCTTCCTCCAACTGTCTTGAGACGTCATAATTTTTACTGTTGCTGTTTTGGGGGGTGTTCAGACATGACTGTTCAAGTTCTCCAGGATGGTCTCTCTGTGTCCTTCTCTCTGCTTTTATTTATTCCTTTTCTTTTTTCTTTTCCGTTTTATTTCTTTCCTATATTTTTTCTTATGTGTGCTCCCACATCCCCTATTGTTCGCTCTTCTAAAACTCTGGGCCACATAAACTTCCTCCTTTGATGCCTTTTCCCCCGTAACTCTCCTCTGAAATTCTCCTGTGTCTTTTAACCTTAATTCTCTTTTATTCTTGATTAATCCCCCCTTTCCATTAAAGTTTCTTCATTCTTCAACTGAAAACCTTCACTCAGTCTATTCCAAGCTCATCAGATGTTTGATTCACTTCCTCACCTCTGACTTTCTCCTTGACCTTCTCTTGACAACTTTCACAGTCTCCTTTCCACTGAGATTGTACTTACCAAAGATGTTCTAATGATTTCCTCTTGGATAAATTGGATGTTCTTTCATCTGTGATCTTCATCTTTCCTGTCAATAACTCTATCCATGGGCTGCTAGATCATCTTTGAAATACCTTTGAAGCAAGACAGGATTCTTTTTCTTCTATTTAAACTAATGTTCTGATATATAACAGCTTTGTTAGAAACACCAGATGAATATCTGCTAGATATTTCATGCATCATTTTATTTATTTTGGTGTTGAGAATTAAGAAAAGATAATTGGCTATTTGTATTTCCAGTAGCTGTCTTTGAAAGTGTCTTGCTATTTCAATTGGTTTTGAATAGTCAATAAATCTTTTTCTAAATTCAATCTTGACCCCCTTCCCTGATGGACAGACTGTCCAGGTCAGGATCATTGTCGCACTTCCAGCATAGCTTTGAGTTCCCCTAAATTGAATTTATAAATTATTATCACAATCAGTCTAAATAAATGACTTTAAAAAAAATAATTTCTTTAGTCATTTTGGCTCGTGTCAACATCCTTCCAACCTTCCCAAACAAGTTTTAGATGAGGATTAGAATTTTAAATATTACAAACTTGAAAGAAAAAATTCTAGAATTCCGAATATTGATGAAAATTGTATTGACCTTTATTTGGCTTTATCAGTGTAGTTAGTCATTTTGTAACTATATTTGATCTGGGCAAATTTTAATGATTATTAAGAGCAACAACAGAAACAAGCTCCTATTATGGGGGGAAATGGATAAAGAAGTATAAAGATTGTGGCTCTATAACAAAAGCCGCCACTGTTTTCCTTGTTAAATATAAAGAAGTGCAACCTTAGACTTTTCTGATTCCTTTGTACAGATTTATGCCATTGCCTATTAACATTATTTAAATATAGATTTCTAAGTTTCTGAGAATGGTGCTGAAAATAGTGTTTTGACTAATAAAATGAAAGAGACAAAGAATTCAAAGACAAAGGCAATGTATGTACTGATTGATGTGTGTCATTTTAATAGCATAATTACTTGATAAGCACCTACAAGATTTAGTTACTGATCTTCAACCTTTCAGAGCCAGAGATGAATTGCTGATGTATTATATCTGAGTACTGCCAAAAGCTGGAAGCAATGCTGCATTCTGTGGTATTTTAGGAGACATTTTCTCCATCTCTAGGAAGTAGTCCATCATAGGAAGCAGGACAGTTGGGTGAAAACATTTCACAGCAGTACCAAATTGTTCTTCAACTCAGTGTTCTCCTTAACTTCTCCAGGCTGGGTATGCTTTAGAATATGGAATACAATATTGCATATTTTTTCTGATTTATAGATAACTGGGAAAAATTAAAAAGAGTGTTGTAGTCACCATTCCATTGGATTTAGACAAGAGACAGCCCTTCCAGAACACTGAGTCTAGGCATTGCTTTTACCTGGAGTTTAGACTAATGTCACAAAGGATTTTAATGGATATGAAGAGGAAACAACAGTATTACTTCCCAGGACAAAAACTGGATAGTCCACCTGCAGCAAGAGGCTGTATTTAAGCAAAACACCTTTGATTCTGTCAAACTTTTGGTGAAATATGGTGGGATAGGCAATCTCCAGGAAGTAAATTTCAACATCTGTCTATTCATCAGCTGGTATGGAGCACTTGTTGGGTACAATTACTCTGCCAAATACCAGGGATGAAACAGTGAGCAGAAAATCACTTCAATCTATTAGGGAGAGTGGTAATTAAAAACAGATTATTCCTGGTTTGTGGACAATTACGGTACTACAATTGTAAGTGAAGGTTAAGTGCTAGAGTGGTTTTAAGCCCAGGATATAATAGGCGTACATGGGAGAACTGCTATCCAGAAAGGCATGGGCCAGGTTCAGAGGAGACTTCCCGAAAGAAGTAAGGCTCAAACTGGTGCTTGAATAATGAAGATTACTGGCCAGCTGAAGAGATGGTGAATCAGGGAGGCTACTCTAAGTAGCTGAAACAGCATCAGCAAAGTCCCAATGGTGAGAAAAAGTGACAAACTCAGGGCATGTGATACAGTTAGAGGAGAGGAGTGGGAATGAATTACCTTGGATAGAAATAAAAAGTCCAATTGATAACCATTTGGCATCTAAGAAGTGTGATAGCTAAGAAGCATGATGTCTATTCTAAGGGCAATAGGGAGATAGGAAGTATTTTGAGCAAATAAATGATATAGACATAATTATGTAATAATAGTGAGATAAGTGGCAGCAAGGATGGAGATCAAAGCATAGTTTGGTCAGGAGATTTAAAGAGAGGAGATGGTTTGATGGAGGAGGTGGAAAATGGACTGATTTGATGGAGGAGATGGAACTGGTGCAATATAGTGGTTTGGTATTGGGAATCCATTAAAGGGAGCACTGTAGCAGGTCTTGAAATTAGAACTTTAAAAGATGGTGTGTGTTGCCATTTAGTGATAGACAACAGGAAAGGAACTGTAGCTTCGGGGGTAAAAAGCTGAATTCAGTTTTGGATGTGTTGGTTTTAAACAAGTATGCAAATGATGACGGGAAATCCTACTCCTGTTGTTAGAAGTTTCTTGTAAGCCAATTATAGAAATGCTATCAAAAGTCTTTTCAGCATTAACTTTATATTTCAGAACTCTTTTCAGTGAAAAGGAGACTATTCATAAAAGCAGAGTTGACGCTTAGGGAGAAGATTGGTCTTAGGTCTTTTCTCAGGGATGGAAAAAAGGGAGCAATTGGATCAGGAGACTGCAGGCAATGAAGTTGCAGGACCATAGTTGCCAGCGGGCTATCTATCTCCTTAATGGAGTAGGCTGGCCAGGTATCTGCAGACTCCAGACAGGCTGAGGCAGCATCTGTTCTTACAGCAGTGATCAAAAATGTCATCAACATAAAAAGTAAAGTAAGAGATGAGCTGTACAGGTAGGATAGAGACTCTGAATAGTTTACAACATGAAAAGAATGAAACAAGTAATATAAACCAGATTCCTTACCAAGCAAAAGCATTGCAGATTCACAAACTGAAAACAGATGGGAAAGACTGAGTTTGTTAGGGAGGTGCTGTGGGCCTGCGTCAAACGGAGAGGCTGATGTCAGATGCCTTTTGAATTTTCTCAGGGACATGGTGCTAGTTGTACTTGTGGAAATGGCAATAGAGCAAATACGCCTGTCTAGAACCACGGATCCCTTTTCTGTAGAACTCTTTCAATTTCATGTGCAGTTTCAGTGGTAGAAGTTCAGAACTGAGTGTTGCTCTTGTGAGTGAATTACTTCCATGAGATTTTGAGAGACAGATTTTGAGATGAATAGAGTAGGGGTCTATATAATAAGTAGACAAAGCTGGTGACAATTTTGAGGTGGATAAATATTGGTATTGGAGATTTCAGAGGTGTAAGAATACTTTTGGGACAGACTGAGGTAAAGGATTGATGTGTGCAGTAGATGACAGCAGAAATTTCCTGATATCATCTCTTACACACTACCAAGCAGGTGATCTTTCAGCTTGCTTAACCTAGCAGTGGAATTTATTAGCAATTCTCTTGTAGAGAACCAGGTTAAGTAAAAATTGGAATTTGTGAGATGGAGCTTAGAGTACAGAGCTTTCCTTTGCTCACTGTGTTTTGATTTGGAATGGAAGTAAGTATATCTTGTCAGCAAAGGGAGACAGGCTAAATCTGATGATATCAGCTGGCTAGAGTGTCATGAGGACAAAGAACAAATCCTAACAGTGGCAAGAATAGAGCCTTGGAAACTGGGGCCATGCACAATGGCGAGATCGTTAGAATACATGCAGATTTGGCTTTCTGCCTATGCATCAGCTTTATAGACACCATGAAGAGCAGGCTTCGACGTGTGTTCCCTTGAATGCTTGTTTCTCCTTGTTTCCAGATCACTCCAAGTTGAGGAATGTGGGGATGTTCCTAGCCTTATCTTGTTTTATTAGAGGCTTATTGCTCCAGTATACTTATTTGTACGAACTCTCCTTGCTGGAATTGCACCCACAATTCTGAGTCAGTCTAAAATCTGATTCTAGAAATCCCATAATATATTATGTCCATGAAAGCCTGTGAATAATGGCTTTGGCTCATGGGACCGTCAAACATCTCAGGGTTGCAAAAAAACCAAGGCATTCTCGATGCAAAAGACAGAAGATTCACCAGTGAGACAAGGATTACCTTGTGCTTGATTTCCAGAGAACTGTTAGTTCTACATTTCTCATAAAAGCTGCACCTACAGAAGCAGTTCAGATTGACAAAATGCTTCCACAGAGCTTAAGAAGCATGACATGGGTGACATACACAGGGCTTTGGTGGGGGACGTTTGTAAAGCTGAGTTCTACAACCATAAAGCTAACATCACTTAATGGAGACCACTTTCCCCCCTGAGGGTCACTTCCTGAATCAGTGCCCAGATGTCTAGCCACTTCAGCAGACTGGCTTGGTCTACTCCCTTGGGAGAATCCTAAGGGACACTCATTGTGCAAGAGATGGTCTTGATTATATTTAGGCAGCAATCATAGAAGACACAATGGGTTTTCTTTCCTCTCCAGGAACCCGTTGGTTTGGCTTTTGTTGGAATCTACTTGGGAGGCAACTCTGAATTTGCTTCGGTTGATGACTGGTCTTCTATGCTAGTGATTTGGGGGCTTTGACAGAAGGTGGGGATGATTAATGGTGGCAGGAGTGGCCTAGATGTATTTGGATGGTGTCATTGCACATTTCCCAGGCTGAACAGATTTTGGGTTCATGTTGTTAAAAGGAAATTCTGTCATATGCAAGACCAATATGCTTTTATTGAAAACTCTCAAAAGGATAAAAAAAAAATCACATCCAACCAAGCATTATTCATCCGTTTTGCTGTTTAACTGCTTTAAATATCCTCAGATGTTTTGTGTTACATAGACAGTGAGCCATGTTTGCAGCATAGAATTCATTAGGATTACAAAGGATGATAGAATTATAGTTTATTAGTTTCAAATGGTGTTGAGGATGGGAATGGGGGTCTGAAGAGGTGACTTGGAGTCTCCTCTCTTCCTCATCACCCTGAGTGGCCCTGCTTTCATCTGTATTCTTATGTAAAATTTCCTGTGAATAGTACCTTTGTATTTTATTTTTGTTTTTCTGGAATTGAGGATTGAACTCAGGACTTCACACTTGCCAGGCAGGATGTGGTACCACTTAGCCACATCCCTGGCCCACAGAATCTTTCCAAACTTAAAAATGTACTAATAAATTGGCACAATTCACTTTATTACTTGTAGATATTGAAACTGGCCTCAGGAGTGGTGAAATGACTTGCTAGAGAATGCTTAAAACACATGGGCATTGCATCAGGGTGCAGATGTTGGAGATTATATTTAGGGGTTGGAGAGTACCACCAGTACCCTAATTCAGAACGGCTCAGCAATCTTTAGCTTGCAACATTCTAGTCATTCTTTTAGGCTATTATCTTTCTAGATGAGAATACCGTTATCATTACAAACACCAAAGCAATAATTAATATGCCAGGGTAAAATGTGGTATCATTTTCTTAGCTTGGTGAATAGTCAGAAAAGACATTACTGCACATAATTGTATGGCAGTAGCCTTCACATGCCTGCTCCAGCATTTCCGGGCTCTGTGATCCTGGCTAAGCTACCTCTGTGAAGAGCTCTGGCATCTGTACAATGGGTACTGTTTTTGGAATACAATCCTGGAAAGTGTTGTTAAAATTTTTGGTGCGTTGAAAGAAGTAGCATCAAAAGAAAGAAATGGCTCATCAGAAGTGGAAAAAATGGAAACTGGTATTTTCCCATGTCCCTGGCATTTTTCTTAGAGCCCACTGTGTAATTTGCTTTGACATTTTTCTAATATTTAACCTAGATATATTGTGGAAAATTACAAAATATGTTTTGAAATTCTTATTAATTCCTCAGAATTGTGAATTAGCATCCCTTGGGGGAGAATACTAGGGAATAAACCCAGGACCTTCCCACTGAGCTGTATCTGAGGCCCTTTTTGAATTTATTTAATTTTTTTAAAAAAAAGTCTGGAGATAGCGTCTCTGTTACCCACGCTGAACCCAAAGTTGTGATCCTACTGTCTCAGCTCCCGGAGTGCTGGCAGGACTGGTCTTTGATGTCCACTTACTCAGCAGGCTCTGCATCTTTGCGATCACCTTCCTTATGAAATAGGAAGGGTGTAATAAGAGAACCACATTATCTCACATTATCTGGAGTGTGAGAATAATTAAGACACTTAGCATTTGTTAGTTGAAATCACTTAGTTTGAGAACTACATTTAAGAACCCTAGAGCAATAGTTCTTCCCCAAGGCCTTCTCTGAGCTTTCTAAGCTTCAACTTCAGGATATGAAGAAGGTAGAGATGTTAGAGATAGGCAGTTGGAAATTAGACTGTGAATATTTAAAGGTAATAGCAAAGTTATCATAGCTACCAGGGATGTTTCCAATAACAAGTAGAGATTTGACAAAGCAGAGAGGGAAGGCCATATAGGGAGGGAAATAAAGTTACTCTCTATTTTCATGATAAGAAATTCAGCTCATCTAATGAGCCAATTATCTACTTGCTTATCTGTTCTTCTCTTTCACAATGGACTTCTGCAGGGCAGGAACCATATATTTTAATTGCTCCTTTAGCTTTGTGTCCTTAGATTGTGTCCTCATTGGCTTACTGTGCTAATCTTATGTTTTTACTGGCTGAACTGGTTATTTCCCTGCTAGGCATACACACACAAGAAATGAAAAGATTCCTATTACAGCCACATGTGTGCACCTATGTTTATAGCAGTTCAGTTTGTGATAGCTAGATCTTGGAAACAGGCCAAATGCCCATCAATAGGAGTCAGGATAAAGATGATGTAGGTTTTTTTCCTAATAAAATGGAGTAGTACTCGGCCATAAAGAATGATAATTTTGAGTCATTTATACTCATATGGAGGTACTGTGAGGATATACTTATAAGTGAAGTAAATAGGGCACAGATGTGTAAATAGCATAACATTTCTCTGGTATGAGAAACTGAAGGTGTAAATGAGTTCTAAAAATGTATGACAGGTAATATGAAATAGGAAGAAAATGTTCCAAAGGAAAAGGGAAAAGGAAGGGTAGGGGTAAGGCAGGAAGGGAAAGAAAAAATTTGATGGTAAAAAAAAAAACAAAGCTTATGTATATCGGAAGTGGAGGTTGTAGGGAGAGTAGGGGAATGTACCAATAAAATCAATTTAAAAAAAATAAAATAGTAGGTTTGGGAGGTAGGATGATTTTGCTCAAGCAAAATGAGGTAATTATTTTATAAGAGTATGGAAGGAAGTGAAGGGAATGACTTCAAGATAAATATAGTTGTAGAGCCAGGGAGTTAGCTCAGTGGTTCCTGCGCCTGTCTTGCAAGTGTAAGGACCCGAGTTTGATCCCCGGTAACCACATACCATACTAGACGTGGAGACTCACGCCCAGCAGCAACCAGTACCACATACCACAGTGCCGGGCGTGGTGGCTCACACCTGTAATCCCAGCACTCGGGAGGCAGAGGCAGGAGGATTGTGATGTGAGTTTGAGGCTGAGCTCAGGGCCAGCCTGAACCACAAAGCGAGACCCTGTCTCAAAAAACCTAAAAAAAAAAAAAAAAAAAAAAGGATAAATATAGTTGCTAAAGATTGAACCTGGGAGATTATTTTCTAGTTTAAAAATTGCAAGGTTCTACCAAATACAACAATAAAGTCCTGGGCATGGGCTGATACCATTTGGTTCATACATGTGAAAAGGAAAGACGCTCAAACTTTAACACCTAGAAATGACCACTGAAGTGGCCTTTGGTCCGTTCATTGCCTTCATAAAAAACAACACCAAATGATAATCATGTAAAGAATTCTATTAAATGTGTTCCTGTAATTAATTTTAATACATTTTATCTCTATTTTTCAAAGTAATTGGGGCTTTAGTTTGCAGCTAACTTCATTTTTATTAATAAAGTTTATCTTTATTTGGAAGTAGGCTCATTTCTTGATTCCTCCTAAAATAGCTACATAGTGAAGTTACATGGTCCCAGCTTATTTTAGAATTTTACAATAGAATAAACCTATCAATAATTTTCTTCATAATCCATATTGGATATGTATATTACACTAAGGATTGTACTGCCATTGAAGAAAACAATTGTATAACTTCTCAGTTCTTGTACTGGGTTGAAATTAGGCATAAAATATAGAGATATTTAGTTTTCTTTCTGTTCCAGAATTGCTTCCATTCATAGCTGAGATGGGACAAGGCCAAGAAGTCCTGGTGCTGCTTGTCCACAGGTCACTTATCAATAAGCACATAATTGAATAGTTCAGAACACAATAATTTAATTATGAACCCACAAAGTAAATGTTCTATCCTTCGGTGACCTATTAATGCTATAGTCATTAAAGGGCATTTTATTTTGTTTTACATATTCAGTTATACTATTGAAATTAGCTTTTTGCTGCAAAAAGTGTTTCATGGTCTTTATCAATATTCTCATTTTTCAGATGAGGAAACCTGTAAGAACTTTGTTAATTCAGATCACGTCTACATTTAATTATCCATATTATTATTTTAAGATATTTGTAGAATTAGAAAGGGAGATTAAAAAGAGAATTTTGCATAAGCACTGATATATCTGGAAGTAATGAACTATTATTAATTTTAGAAAATATTCATGTCATATTCTTGGGACTGGTTTAGATGCATAATATTTAAAGCATTTTAACTGCATGGCAGAGAGTATAATTAGGGGAGTGGCCATATACTTTCCTATTCATCATGTCATTTGGGATTTATTACTTGTTAGAGAGATTAAAATATATAGTACATGTACATCCACTTTTAAAATTGGAAAACCACAATTAACTGAACCATTCCTGTGCCATTGACTGTAATTAGACAAATATGAAGAAAATTTAAACTTCTGAATCTGACATTAAACATTCAAACTAAGAAAACTGAGATATTCAGATTTCATTGCCCTATCTTGGAACATTTTTGCAAATATCTTTACTTACTTAGTTGCTCAGTTTTGGTGGGTTTCACTTCCCATGTATTCATTAAGTAGAAAAGCAGAGCAAAATAAACAGAGCTCAGGAGGTCACTGATATTTATGAGGTGACTACTGGACGCATAATGTGATTCCTCTTGCTCTGGGGGAATTGCGAAGTAGCCAATCCTAGATTCTTAGAAAAAAAATATCTACCTAATGGTCAATGGGGACAGAGAAGTGAATAGCAATCCTTAGATCTTTTATTTCTCTAGAAAAAAAAGTGAGATTATTTCATATAGAAAAGACAAAGAAGGTCTAGGATGGGGAGGAGTAGCAGGTCTAACGTAGAAAGTAGACGCCATCAAAAGATGGCGTCCATGGGGCCGGGGAGTTAGCTCAGTGGTTGCGGCGCCTGTCTTGCAGGCGCAAGGGCCTGGGTTCGATTCCCCGGTAACCACATAACAATACTGGGTGTGGAGACCCACACCCAGCAGCAACCAGTACCACATACCACAGTGCCGGGCGTGGTGGCTCACGCCTGTAATCCCAGCACTCGGGAGGCAGAGGCAGGA